>JAGGCT020002257.1:20000-30000 GCA_017654935.2 Phymorhynchus buccinoides
TTGTATTTCTTATTTATTTATGACGACAGGATGAAAAAAAGTTTTGTTTAGCTTATTCCTTTATCGTCATTAAAGATCATTTTGACTTGACTTGACTTGACTTGACTCTCTTTGACTCAGCTTTCCCCTTTGCTTGCTGTCATCTACTATCTTTCTGCCTTTCCGGTCCATTCTCCTGCCTTTTTTCAAGAAACACTTCCAAACACATTTCCTCCAGCCGAAGTCGGACTTGCTTGGGCCTAACTATTTCTTAGTTAGGCACATAACGGCAGCATGACGCATCTACGCTCATAATTGACAGGAAACTGAGCGATCGAAGAAGAAGAAGAAGAAGAAGAAGAAGAAGAAGAAGAAAGAAGAAGAAGAAGAAGAAACAGTTTTCGTTCGTTTGTATGTTTTCCCCACCCCGTCAACCCAATTTGAAACGGGCTAAAATTATTATAAAGGCCTATGCAATTAAAAACTTCAGACCTCAGACTTCTCTCTCTCTCCCTCTCTCTCCCTCTCTCTCCCTCACCTCTCTCTCTCTCTGTCTCTCTCTCTCTCTCTCTCTCTCTCTCTCTTCTCTCTCATCTCTCTCTCTCTCTCTCTCTCTCCTCTCTCTCTCTCTCTCTCTCTCTCCTCTCTCTCTCTCTCTCTCTCTCTCTCTCTCTCTCATCTCTCTCTCTCTCTCTCTCTCTCTCTCTCTCTCTCTCTCTCTCTCTCTCATGATGATGAGAATGATTTCTAAGAGAAGGTTGTCATAAATTATTTATGTGAGAGGGTGATGCCATTCTGGAGCGGCGATGTCAACATTCATTGGACATTTTTGACAACATATGAGTTTGTAAGCTCATTCCACAACCGCATGGGCTTCGGCTGCTTCCGTGCAACCACGCTGTATATATTTCTTTAGCGGAGGTCTTCAAAAAAAACAGAAATGCCTTTAGGAATTGCCACCAAGCACGCGTCAGTCCTTTGACATATTGTAATTCAAAATCAGCTTTTTCTTTCTGTCTTACCATTATTTTATAGCCCTTATATGTCTTATATTTCTTCTTCGTTCGCTCACACTTTCCCGTCATGTGAGCGTAGATGCGTCATGCTGCCGTTATGCGCCTAACTAAGAAATGTTCGACTTCGGCTGAAGAAATCTTTGTAAGAATTCATAGAAAAAAAGTCAGGAGGATGGACTAGTGAGATAGAAAGGTAGTCGATGACAGTAAGCAAAGGGAAAAGGCAGAGTCAAAGAGAGTTAGAGATTAGAGTAAGTTACAAGCACATGACTTCTAGAAGGTGGGGGGACTATTTGTACAAAAGACCCCCGGTATCCCCACGGGGGAATATGTCTTATACCAAACGTGCGAAAAGCCTAACAAATCCCTTCTTAACGAACAGAAGATTTGTTATACTGGACTTATGTCACGACTAAAACCGAGTTTCAACTAAACGTGTTTGTGTGTGTATTTTTAATTATTTTAAGCCGAAGTATTTTTTATAAGTTTTCAAAGCTAAGCGGTGACCTTCTAAAAATTAGTTACAGTACAATTGAAAATGCAAAAATCTACACACACTCACAAGCACATTTGCACCCCCATCCCACCCCCCAACACACACACACACACACACACACACACACACGAACACTACAAAAGAAATAAATTATTAATCAGTGCACTCTTCATATTAATTATCCTCATCCAGAATAACAGACAAAACAAAAACAGGAAACAAATGAACAAGACCAGCAAAACAATAAAAAGAAAAGAAAAAACACAATGAAGATGAGTCAACACACGGCAATGTTTTGTCAAAAGAAATGGTTGTATCATTATATTAATTCGAGATCTGTGTACGTGTGTTGAAGTGCCATAAAGGCTTTGTGGTTTTTATTTTATTTTTATTGTTTTGCTGGTCTTGTTCATTTGTTTCCTGTTTTTGTTTTGTCTGTTATTCTGGATGATGATAATTAATATGAAGAGCGCACTGATTAATAATTTCATGAAAAAACTGAACTCAACCGAATTTTGATTAAGACAAAACACTTCTTTATTCCTTGCATGATCTTTGTTTTCAAAGAACTATCTTTTTTTTTTAAAAAGAAGCACAAAACCCCAAACTTTTCACGCACCTGCAACCGACAATAAGAAAGAAACAAACAAACAAAACAAACAGACCACAACAGCAAACCCTCCAAAACAAAATAACAACAATAACAACACAAGCGGTTCAGGAGATATCCTTGGGACAGACAGAAAAACACACACAACAAAACAACAAAGAAACATACACGAACGAAATTAGACTCCTTTGCGCGATCGTAGATCGGCAAAGGACAAAATCAAGCAAGCAGAAAACTGGATAAAGCCCCACGAAGATTGGAGGTCGTGATATAAGACTTTCTGTAGACAAACACAGCTGAAAACTGGCTCATCTTTGTGAGGGATTAACTCTGACAGCTTTGCTGTGTCTCCTGCTCTCTCACGGAACTTGTGTCTGACAGCTAATCATATAGATTAACAACGTTCTTGTTTCATATTTCGGTGCAACGTGAAGAAGTCATTCTCTTTGCTTACTTTGTTTCAAAATACAGGTGTTGTTATGAGAGCTTAAAAAACAATCAATCGTAAGAGAGCTTAGGAGCGAGTGCGCAAGTTTGCGCGCGCATGCAAGCACGACACACACACACACACACGAGATACAGATAGAGAGAGAGAGAGAGAGAGAGAGAGAGAGAGAGAGAGAGAGAGAGAGAGAGAGAGAGAGAGAGAGAGAGAGAGAGAGAGAGAGAGAGAGAGAGAGAGAGAGAGAGAGAGAGAGAGAGAGAGAGAGAGAGAGAGAGAGAGAGAGAGAGAGAGAGAGAGAGAGAGAGAGAGAGAGAGAGAGAGAAAGAAGAGAGAGGAGAGAGAGAGAGAGAGAGAGAGAGAGAGAGAGAGAGAGAGAGAGAGAGAGAGAGAGAGAGAGAGAGAGACAGAAGAGAGACAGAGAGAGAGAGAGAGAGAGAGAGAGAGAGAGAGAGAGAGAGGCAGACAGACAGAGAGCGAGATACAGAGACGGACAGACAGGCATCCAGCCAGCGACAGGCAAAACAAGTATTATATAATATATTGTATAACATATACAGACAGAGACACAAAGACAGACAGAGCGAGATACAGAGACAGACAGACAGGCAACCAGCGAGCGACAGGCAAAACAAATATTATATAATACATTGTATAATATAATATAGCATGTTATGAGAACACAACATGATACTAAACAAAGAACAGCTTCATCTAGTAAATAGAAAGGGGAAAAACCTGACTGACGTCAAGGAAAGAAAAAAGGGCAATGATTTGATAGAAAACAAATATCTGGTGCATACATTCTAGCAAATTCTGTTATTTATAGCACAAAAAACACACACACACACACACACAAAAACAACCCAATAATCACATGAATACGTGTGCCAAATAAAAAACATTCTCAAGATTTGGTTTGGGTGCAAAAAACGCTAACGAACCAGACATACAAATTAGGTTGATTTTGTTGTTTTGTTCATTCTTTTTACGCAAACAAATCAGCTGAAGAATGTATTAATTGGAAAGGCTGAGACTCTAGTGTTACACTGCTTACCCCCCCCCCCCCCCCCCCCCCCCCCACCCCCACCCCCCCCCCCCCCCCCCCCCCCCCCCCCCCCCCCCCCCCCCCCCCCCCCGTTAAGAACTCGGTGACACTCTTGGCAGTCTCTAAGGTCATACGTTTCACTATTTCGATGGGTAGTGTTAGACGGGATCAGAGCCTTGTGTCCCCCGTTATTATGTGTCCCCGTCCTTGTGTCCCCGTCTCTATGTGCCCCCGTCTCTATGTGTCCCCGTCTCTATGTGTCCCCGTCTCTTGTGTCCCCGTCTCTATCTGTCCCCGTCTCTATCTGTCCCCATCTCTATCTGTCCCCGTCTCTATATGTCCCCATCTTTATGTGTCCCCGTCCTTGTGTCCCCGTCTCTATCTGTCCCCATCTTTATGTTTATGTGTCCCCGTCTCTATCTGTCCCCGTCTCTATCTGTCCCCGTCTCTATATGTCCCCATCTTTATGTGTCCCCGTCCTTGTGTCCCCGTCTCTATCTGTCCCCGTCTCTATCTGTCCCCGTCTCTATCTGTCCCCGTCTCTATCTGTCCCCGTCCTTGTGTCCCCGTCTCTATCTGTCCCCGTCTCTATATGTCCCCATCTTTATGTGTCCCCGTCCTTGTGTCCCCGTCTCTATCTGTCCCCGTCTCTATCTGTCCCCGTCTCTATCTGTCCCCGTCCTTGTGTCCCCGTCTCTATCTGTCCCCGTCTCTATCTGTCCCCATCTTTATGTGTCCCCGTCCTTGTGTCCCCGTCTCTATCTGTCCCCGTCTCTATCTGTCCCCATCTTTATGTGTCCCCGTCCTTGTGTCCCCGTCTCTATGTGCCCCCGTCTCTATCTGTCCCCATCTTTATGTGTTCCCATCCCCAGTGTATTCAAAACACAGCTGCTCGTCTTGTCTTTGGGAAGAAAAATTTCGATCGAGTTAGCCCTCTTCTCCGTTCTCTGCACTGGCTACCTATCGCAGACAGAATTGAACATAAACTAAACACCCTTTGCTATAAATCTATCCATCAAGCTGCCCCAACTTACCTCAGCGATAATATTTTCCGTCTATACGCCAGTTCGCACATTACGTTCAGTTTCTGACCCTCTTCCTCTCCAGATCCCTAGGTATAAGCTTTCAAATGTTGGTCGGCGCTCTTTTGCTGTTTCAGGACCGAGCTCCTTAATACCTCGAACAAAGATCCTCTATCCCTCCGTCAGCGACCGAACTTTTCTGCCCTCAAATGCAATCTCAAAACCCACTTGTTCTCCCGTCAATGAAGCTCATACTCTCTTGTTTTTAGGTATGTTTCTGTTGTATACTATTTATGTCAAGCGTGTGTGTGTGTGTGTGTGTGTGTGTGTGTGTGTGTGTGTGCGTGTGCGTGCGTGCGTGTGCGTGTGCGTGCGTGTGCGTGCGTGCGTGCGTGTGCGTGCGTGCGTGCGTGCGTGTGCGTGCGTGCGAGCGCGCGTGTGTGTGTGTGTGTCTGTGTGTGTCTGTGTCTGTGTGTGTTATACACATAGAGACGAAATTGGGGACACATAGAGACGAAATTGGGGACATATAGAGACGTATTTGGGGACACATAGAGACGAAAGGGACACATAGAGACGAATTTGGGGACACACAGAGACGAAAGTGGAGACAAATAGAGACGAAATTAGGGACACATAGACGGAAGTGAGAACATATAGAGACAAAATGGGGGACACATAGAGACACAATTGGGGACACCTAGAGACGAAATTGGGGACACATAGAGACGGGGACAAATAGAGACGAAATTGGGGACAAATAGAGACAAAAGTGGGGACACATAGAGACAAAATGGGGGACACATAGAGACGGGGACACAGAGACAAATGTAGAGACACATAGAGACGAAATTGGGGACACATAGAGCCGGGGACATATAGAGACAAAATTGGGGACACATAGAGACGAAATCGGGGACACAGAGACGGGGACACATAGAGACGAAAGTGGGGACACATAGAGACGAAATCGGGGACACAGAGACGGGGACACATAGAGACGAAAGTGGGGACACATAGAGACGAAAGTGGGGATACATAGAGACGAAAGTGGGGACACATAGAGACGAAAGTGGGGACACATAGAGACGAAAGTGGGGACACTCAGAGACGGGGGCACAATACTCCGTAACCGTGTAGGCACAACAGTGGCAGCTGCAATAATAACTGCAATACTCGTATCGGTGGTAATGATGCCTGGTGGTGAGTGGAAGAAAATCAAGAGTAGGATAAAACGCTATCGCCGCAGTTAGCGTTCTTTTGAGTCTCCCAAGAGTTTTCTCCAAAGTTAACGTTCATTTTGTTAATTTTTCTTTGTTATTGTTCTTAGGGATATACAACGAAAAACAACTACACGACAGGTGTAAAGTGACGTTATTTTATTCACAAGACACAAAACACAACTATACTGAATATTCCGGCGAATGCGCCTTTATCAACATAGACAAACAAGAAAACAGTAATCTACCGTGTTCAAGGTACGGTCAACTCAACAATAAAAATGTGGAGTTTACGTCATAGTGAACCATTGGTCAGTGGCAGTCTTCTTCTTGTACCCTGGCTTAAAGACTCCAGGGGCAATCCCAACAGCCAAGTACTTAAACACTATGGTGCACCAGCACCAGCTAGGGATACCATTACGTTTGAGACTCCGCCGGCCACACTCCGACTTCGAGTTTGTCGTGGCTAAAGACAATCCCTGCATGATAAAGCAAAGCATAACAACACTGTGATGTAGAGCGTCCTTGTTAGAGGCTACTTTATTGAGTCTTCTTGCTTTATTGCAGCAATAATATATAGACTATATGAAGAAGAATTGCGCGTCTCTAATTTATATCTTCCCATTTAGACGGTGTGATGTGACACGGAGAGGGATAGTTAAGATTGGACGTTGCTGGGAGTGACGAAAAGTGTAGCAAACCATAATTGAAATGTGTTCAAGGTGAATAGGATCTGTGGTAATAATGAGAGAAAGAGGGTGTAGAGAGGGAAGGAGAGAGGGGGATAAGAGGGAGAGAGAGAAAGATACTTTGTTTAATGTCATTAACAAAAGTGTGTGTGTGTGTGTGTGTGTGTGTGTGTGTGTGAGAGAGAGAGAGAGAGAGAG
Source organism: Phymorhynchus buccinoides (assembly GCA_017654935.2). Lineage (NCBI taxonomy): Eukaryota > Metazoa > Mollusca > Gastropoda > Neogastropoda > Raphitomidae > Phymorhynchus > Phymorhynchus buccinoides. Next base: position 26,721 of record JAGGCT020002257.1, read on the forward strand.
AGAGAGAGAGAGAGAGAGAGAGAGAGAGAGAGAGAGAGAGAGAGAGAGAGAGAGAGAGAGAGAGAGAGAGTCTGAGAGAGAGAGAGAGAGAGAGAGAGAGAGAGAGAGAGAGAGAGAGAGAGAGAGAGAGAGAGAGAGAGAGAGAGAGAGAGAGAGAGAGAGAGAGAGAGAGAGAGAGAGAGAGAGAGAGAGAGAGAGAGAGAGAGAGAGAGAGAGAGAGAGAGAGAGAGAGAGAGAGAGAGAGAGAGAGAGAGAGAGAGAGAGAGAGAGAGAGAGAGAGAGAGAGAGAGAGAGAGAGAGAAAGCGATCCTTCAATATTATGCTAGCGTTTTTCTGCCATGTCTCCAACATAAAGTGGCCCTTCTAAACATAAATACCACGAGCTGGTTTTCGCATAAAGCTAAAACTTGTTTTGCTGAGAGAGAGTCTGAGAGAGAGAGAGAGAGAAGTCTGAAGTCTGAGAGAGAGAGAGAGAGAGAGAGAGAGAGAGAGAGAGAGAGAGAGAGAGAGAGAGAGAGAGAGAGAGAGAGAGAGAGAGAGAGAGAGAGAGAGAGAGAGAGAGAGAGAGAGAGAGAGAGAGAGAGAGAGAGAGAGAGAGAGAGAGAGAGAGAGAGAGAGAGAGAGAGAGAGAAAGCGATCCTTCAATATTATGCTAGCGTTTTTCTGCCATGTCTCCAACATAAAGTGGCCCTTCTAAACATAAATACCACGAGCTGGTTTTCGCATAAAGCTAAAACTTGTTTTACTGCAACAAATAACATTACTTTTGATTAATATCCACCCAACTCTATTCCTACACCTCATCCCACACACACACACACACTATATTCATAGCAGCTTAGCCAACAAGCATTAATTCTAAAAAGACGAAGACAAATAAAACGAGCAATGCACATTTCCATTATGGCAAGTGGTAAGGAACGAAGTTGTGTCGTTATCTTGTGGGGGGGGTAATGAAAACAATTACTCATCACTCAGCTCTCTATGTTCAGTGATAGAAATAGTGAGGCAAGGAGAGGGGAGAATAGTGAAGAAAGATAACTTTCTGTAATTAACTCCCTTCTCCAAAGTTATTTTTGGCCTCACTATTTCTATCTTTGTTTAACCCAATTTCTATCGAGGCATACCAAGTTTGTTCTGTGTTGTGTGTTGTTTAAGTGTACCATAATTCAAGACTAGAAGGCTGTGCCATTCTTGAATAAATGTTGATTTGTTTGTGCACTAATTCTCTCCACCACTGTTGTTGTGTACTGTGTGGTGATGGTCATCTAGGCAGTCCTGGGTCATCCTTGTTTGAGGATGAACCTGGGTCTGTCTCAATGTGGCTGTTACTTATACTTTGCTAGGCGACTTGGTGCCGAAAATAACTTTGGTGAAGGGAGTTAATTACAGAGAGAGAGAGTTATCTTTCCTTTTTTCACTATTCTCTATGTTCAGTGCTTGAAACTGCTTCCTACAGTAACCAGCCTTCTCTACACCCACATACTCCCATTCTTCCAGCAACATCCCAGCCCCCTGGCCTCAAATCTTTCCTTCATCCAATCCATCTTGTTCTCTGTCATTCCGGACCCATCTTGACCTCACGTCCTTATAATACAATACATTATTCCCTCCGATCAATGTTTCCAATCTAATCTTCCTTAGCTCTCGACACATACACTCGTTTCCAAGAAGTGTCTGTCATCGATGCAGGAAAAACCAAACAAACATGAATGATGGCGTTTCAAGAACAGCAAGACAAATTATTTATAGTTTAGGTCCAGAAAGATTTACTGAAAACCAATCGCTCAGACACTCGCAAACAGTCACACACAGACAGACTGACACACACACACACGCGCGTGCGAGCAATCACGCACACACACAAACGCGCGCGCACACACACACATACACACACGCGCGCACGCACACACAGAAGAAATAGAGAGAGGAATGGGGAAGAAAGTCTAAGGGGAGAGAGAGAGAGAGAGAGAGAGAGAGAGAGAGAGAGAGAGAGAGAGAGAGAGAGAGAGAGAGAGAGAGAGAGAGAGAGAGAGAGAGAGAGAGAGAGAGAGAGAGAGAGAGAGATGCAGAGAAACAAAGAGAGAGCTATATGTACACCAAGTAAAGTGCAAGCGGTGACAGAACTAACGGACACAATGCTAATGGATTGCAGACACGAAGGAGAAACGTTAACAGACGTCCTCTGCAAGGTAACCAACCTTGACACAGAGGCACAAGGTGTGTGGAATGAATCACATGTATCCACCAACATCAACATGTCTGCATCTGTCAGTACTGCAATACCTATATTACTTTAACCCTTTCACCGCCAAAGTCGCATTTTAGCACCACAGTGGTTTAACACCTATGTCACTAAAAGGCATCAAAATGGGGTCTATTATCCAAAGACCCTATTGTCTTAGTTTTGGGAAGCAAGGCTAGACCTTATTTTATATATGTCACAGAAGAATCCCCAATACTGCAGATGGATTTTGTTCTTTACCCAGGTAAATTTAATGGAAATATTTGGCCGAAATATGGCTGGCGGTGAAAGGGTTAAATTGCGCTCTAAAATTAATTTTGTTGGTTTTTTGTCTTCTTTTAAAAAAAAATCATCATCTCAGCTCACCATCTCCCCTCTTTCTCAGTTTATCTGCCCCCCCCCCCCCCTCTCTCTCTCTTTCGCTCCCTCTATCTTTGTACCTGTTTCTGTCCTCACAATTATCTGCTTCTCTTACACTGTCGATCTCTATCTCTATCTCCCCCCCCTCTCTCTCTCTCTTTCGCTCCCTCTATCTTTGTACCTGTTTCTGTCCTCACAATTATCTGCTTCTCTTACACTGTCGATCTCTATCTCTATCCCCCCCCTCTCTCTCTCTCTTTCGCTCCCTCTATCTTTGTACCTGTTTCTGTCCTCACAATTATCTGCTTCTCTTACACTGTCGATCTCTATCTCTATCTCCCCCCCCCCCCTCTCTCTCTCTCTCTTTCGCTCCCTCTATCTTTGTACCTGTTTCTGTCCTCACAATTATCTGCTTCTCTTACACTGTCGATCTCTATCTCTATCTCCCCCCCCCCCTCTCTCTCTCTCTTTCGCTCCCTCTATCTTTGTACCTGTTTCTGTCCTCACAATTATCTGCTTTCTTACACTGTCGATCTCTATCTCTATCTCCCCCCCCCCCCCTCTCTCTCTCTCTGAATGAATGATCTCTCTCTCTCTCTCTCTCTCTCTCTCTCTCTCTCTCTCTCTCTCTCTCTCTCTCACTCTCACATTTTATCACACGTATCAGCCTGTCTC
>JAGGCT020002257.1:40000-50000 GCA_017654935.2 Phymorhynchus buccinoides
CGGACTCTCGGCGCCCGTATCTCCAGCATTTCTGGACCGATTGCCTTCAAATTTGGCAGGTAGATGACCGGGGACGGTGACTGGGAAGCGAATCGGTTCAGAAACGCGCACGCTATATTTCGCGGACCCGGCGAAATCAGTACTCAGCGTTACCAGTACGTGGCGTTACCAGTACGGTGCGTTACCAGTACTAGGCGTTGCGCTAGTAATACATCATTTATACACGAAAATTGAGCAAAAGAAAAGGCAAAAAGAAAACATAAATAAAATCAAACCACACACAAAGAACATTATGTGCAATCAATTTAGAGACACATAGTCAAAAGAAGGAAAATTCAAAGCATTTGATGAAAAAAGGGAGAAATCTTGACATAGTTTACAATAGAACTATCTTCTAAAGTAAAAATCTCAATTTACTCAAAACTTCCATCATGTCAAATTTTCCATTTAAACCATTTCATCGGGTGCAACTGGTGACAACAGGCGCAACTGACACAGGCGCAATTGAGCGTAGGGTTAATTTAAAAAAATAGGCGCAATTGAGGGGCACCGAGGCAGATAGGGTTTAATACAAATAGTTTTCTATAAAAGGCTCGTCCGTATGCGCGTGTGTACGTATATGCATGCGCGTGCACGTACTCGAATGACTGTTCGCGTCTTTGTGTGCATGTGCGCGCGCTCACGTATGCCCTTGGAAGTTGAATTATGTTTGTATATGCCCTACTTTGCATAATCATAGCTGTTTATGTTGTAGGCCTACATACAGTAAAAATCAAAAGTCAAAATTGAAGGGACTGAAATTTCATTTTGATACCCAATATTTTGAATAAGGCCGGGTTCACATTAGACCCGTAAGTTCCGTACGGAAAACCCTAAATAAGTGGAAGAAACAAGGATAAAAGTTTACGCATATAGGGGAAATTCGGACGCGTGCGCAAATCTTTTCCCTTCTTTGTTTCACTTATTTATGGATTGCGCACGGGTTTCCGCATGGAATATCCGCTTATGTGTGTACACGGCCTTAGACAGACCTTTAAGCATAAAGATAATAGAAATAGGACCAGAATTATTGTGAGTTACCCATAATTTTTGAGTTAGCAGGAATCCACTGTGTGTTTGTGTCTGTGTCTCTACACACGAGACGAGAGTGTGTCTGTGCATAATCTTTGTGTCTGTGTCTCTAGTCTCTACACACGAGACGAGAGTCTGTCTGTGCATAATCTTTGTGTTTGTGTCTGTGTCTCTACACACGAGACGAGAGTGTGTCTGTGCATAATCTTTGTGTCTGTGTCTCTAGTCTCTACACACGAGACGAGAGTGTGTCTGTGCATAATCTTTGTGTCTGTGTATCTAGTCTCTACACACGAGACGAGAGTGTGTCTGTGCATAATCTTTGTGTCTGTGTATCTAGTCTCTACACACGAGACGAGAGTCTGTCTGTGCATAATCTTTGTGTCTGTGTGCATAGCCTACATGATCGTGTGCGCGCACACGCACCAGACGGTAAGACAGACAGAAGGACAAACAGTGAGATACAGACAGACGCGCAGAAAACTAGAGAGAATAAATCGCATATTTGCAGGTAGACACACAGAAAGAGATAACGAAGTGTAAAAGGCATTTGACGTGCAGGTGTGAGTGGGCGTAGACTAAGGAGCCAGCCGCACGTCATAGAATCGCACGACTGTACGATACGATTCGATCACGTGATCTCGAAGCGCGAATCACATTTGTTCTTGGAAACCACGTGATCGAATCGCATCAGTCTTTCTCTCGATGGTTGGCTTAACGTTTACTTACTCTTTATAGACAGTATAAGTTGAATCGTATCGTGCAGTCGTGCGATTTTAGCTGACGTGTGGTTGGCCCTTAACTACACAAACCCACCTACGATACCTTCCTTTAAATAAAAAAACCGCTAGGGGATAAATTCAGGGCGGTATAACTGACAGTTCTGCTGTCCCGTGTTTCCGGGGAAATGCCACACATAGAGCAATCAAACAATCGGTGCTGTGGGGCAAACTGAAAGCCACCCAAGTCGAAATTTCCGATGGAATTCTTCCATTCTTAAAGGTGGACCCTGACGGGTGAGTTTTAGCAAGGAACACGTCGAGATCACCAGAAAGACAGCCTTTTCAAGGATCAGAACACTCAATTTGCTCTGGTTTCCTAGAAATCAAACAGTCCAAACGGCGATTCCTCCTTGGCGGAGATAGAAGCCATTTTGGATGGGATGGGTGGAGGACATTCATTGTGATTGAAGCTTTTTTTCTTTTTTGTAGTTCAGTGATTAAAACAAATTGAGCTATTTCCTTTGTTGTGAGCGAAACTTCTTTAGGTAAACTGTATAAAATTTAAAATTAAAAATAAATAAAAAGCCTTGTATTGTGGAAATTTCGTGCAAACGATTTGGTCTAAACTCAGGCGGCCAACAGAAAAGAGACGACACATGCCTTCTCTTTCACTGAAAGAATTTGACTTCCAGCACCTCCGCCAAGGAGGAATCGCCGATTTGACTGTATGATTTCTAGGAAACCAGAACAAAGTGAGTGTTGCGATTTCTATAAGACATAAAATTTATCAACCAAAAAAAGGAATGGTTCCAGCAAAAAAATAGTATAAATGCATGGCTTTGTACATCGATTTCTCGGCAAATATGTAGATTTACACCCTCCTGCTGTATTTCTTGGTTCTTTCCGTGGTTAGGGATAGGGTTAGGGTTAGGGTTAGATGGTCTTTTCTTTTGCCACAAGCATCTTGTTTTTTTTCAAAATCATCTATTTTTTGGGAGCATTAAATCGCTGCCTTTCTATAAAGGGTATTTTCCTAGTGATCTCGACGTATTTCTTGCAAACACTCATCCGTCAGGGTGCCCCTTTAACACTACCACACAGCCTTGCTTTTTCTTACGTCGCTATTTTCACTATGTTTTGCATAGCCCGGTTCAGTGCTAAAAGAGGTTCGACATTGCATGCAACCTGCACCCCATGTTCACGACTCTCAATATCAAAGTCTCGTTCTTTCAGTTTCATGACAATAATAACCCCAGGCTGATCTTATCCCTATCCCTTTTCTGAGAATGACAGAGAAAATGTTCAATGCGAACGTTTAACTGGAACTGTCTAAACTAGAGCTTATCCCAACCTGCTTCATAGCAAAGAATACAACAAATACAAATAAAAACAAAAACCTACAAAAATCTAAAATGCTACAAATCCTTTGTATCACAGTCTAAAGCACAACAAAACCACTCAATTAGAGGCTGGCAGATTGAGGTCCCTTTCATTAGAAACAAAACAAACGTTTCTGGCCATAAGCCCGTCTGCAGTGTGGCGACGACAAGAAGGTAGCAAAATAGGAAAGAAAAACTGAGTAGAGTGCTTTAACTGGTCCGAGTGGTCATTTATATTCTCAAGTATCAGTCTAGTATTCATACCTTTTCAAGTGCTCAGGGCCGGACCTAGGATACATTAGAGGGGGGGGGGGGGGGTACAAACAAGGGCGGGAGTCCTGGAGCAATGCCCCTGGTGGGGGTTAGGGGACAACGCCCTTGAAACTGAAGCTTTTTAAAGAAAACAAAGTGCGAAAATCCTTTAAATTGTAAGAACAATTAAACAGTAAAAATGACTTCTTTCTTAATCTCTTTTTTTCTTTTCTTTTCTCCCCCCCCTTTTTTGGAGGGAAGGGGAGGGGGGGGGGGGTATACGGAACCCAGGTACCCCCCCCCCCCTGACTGCTGTTCTTAATTAATTATCCACTCATCTTTTAAACAAAAATGTCTCTGACAAGAATGTACGTGTTCTTGATTTCGCAAGCAAGATCATTAGCACGCCATCCATTGTGGATTGGTGCAAACACGCTGAAAATCCCACTACAAAACAGTGGAAGCAAAGACTTAGCCCTATGTGACGCCGCTGCAAATGCTGAAGAGTTCAGATGTGTTGCCATTGAAGTTAATGTGTCTCCTTACTTAAAATACCTAAACTTTGGTTCAACTGCGTGTATTTGTATGAAATGATTCAACCGTGCTCATATACAAAGCAGTATACATTAAACTATGTGCGTTTAAATAAGTGCATTCAGGCTTTGCCGACATGATCAACTGCTTCAGTAAGATCCATAAAAGCGTTGTACACTGGTATAGCTTTTAAAATTAGTTTTGTTGTTGTTGTTTTGTTGCTTATTTTTCACTGGAGTTGAAAAGCAAGATGACCATGTCTTACAATTTACTTGTCACCTCGGAAGCTGCATTGTCAACTGACCAACGCGACTCGTGCAACACCTTTACTGACAATGTTCATCGGGAGATAGTAGGTTACCATCAGATGAGGCTACATGTTCTGTATTTACCATCAGATCAGGCTAAGGGTTCTGTAGTTACCATCAGATCAGGCTAAAGATTCTGTTGTTACCATCAGATCAGGCTAAAGGTTCTGTAGTTACCATCAGATCAGGCTAAAGGTTCTGTAGTTACCATCAGATCAGGCTAAAGGTTCTGTAGTTACCATCATATCAGGCTAAAGGTTCTATAGTTATACCAGATCAGGCTAAAGGTTCTGTAGTTACCATCAGATCAGGCTAAGGGTTCTGTACTTACCATCAGATCAGGCTAAAGGTTCTGTAGTATCAGGCTAAAGGTTCTATAGTTATACCAGATCAGGCTAAAGGTTCTGTAGTTACCATCAGATCAGGCTAAAGGTTCTGTACTTACCATCAGATCAGGCTAAAGCTTCTGTAGTTACCATCAGATCAGGCTAAAGGTTCTGTAGTTATACCAGATCAGGCTTAAGGTTATGTAGTTACTATCAGATCAGGCTAAAGGTTCTGTAGTAACCATCAGATCAGGCTAAAGGTTCTGTAGTTACCATCAGATCAGGCTAAAGGTTCTGTAGTTACCATCAGATCAGGCTAAAGGTTCTGTAGTTATATCAGATCAGGCTTAAGGTTATGTAGTTACTATCAGATCAGGCTAAAGGTTCTGTAGTAACCATCAGATCAGACTTAAGGTTCAGTATTTACCATCAGATCAGGCTAAAGGTTCTATGGTTATACCAGATCAGGCTAAAGGTTCTGTAGTTACGATCGGATCAGGCTAAAGGTTCTGTAGTTACCATCAGATCAGGCTAAAGGTTCTGTAGTTACCATCAGATCAGGCTAAAGGTTCCGTAGTTACCATCAGATCAGGCTAAAGTTTCTGTAGTTACTATCAGATCAGGCTAAATGTTCTGTTGTTACTATCAGATCAGGCTAAAGGTTCTGTAGTTTCCATCAGATCAGGCTAAAGTTTCTGTTGTTACTATCAGATCAGGATAAAGGTTCTGTAGTTATACCAGATCAGGATAAAGGTTCTGTAGTCATACCAGATCAGGCTACCAAACAGTACACTTCTATACCTCACCGTCTTGTTCGAAACAACAGTCCAGCCTCCAGTAAGAAGAGAACCTGAAACTCCCGGTACCAAAGTCACGAGTTAAACAGTCAACACGGGTTGTAGAATGTAAATCAGACTAACCTGGCAAAACGATGGGCAGCTTAGTCCAATTTACATACTAGTACCCGTGTTAACAGTTTAAGGACGTACTCATGATGTCGGTGCCCGGTGTAATAAAGGTCACAAGCAGTTGTGTGGGAAAACGTCAGACGTAAGGCTTACCACTGCAACAATAAATGTCTGTTGTTGCTGTTTCTTCTCACAGAGGGGAGCAGAGGAGTACAGAAAGCAAAGGGTGTTTTGAAGGAAAACTGCACAAGGTGTCGACACGTGCACCAGACAAGGCTAAGGCCAGACCCGCACTGCCACCCAGAAGCACTGTGTGAACGGTAAAGGTAAAGATGTGCCCCCCCCCCTCTTATATTTCTTAGCTCTCCCCACATTTTCACACCAAACATTAAGCTGTATTTCAACGTTTTGAGCTAATTATCTTTGTTGAATAATTAATCGCAGTCATAATAAAGGCCATTATCTAATAGGATCCCCCCCCCCCCCCCCCCTATGTAGTGCAGTACACACAACAGCCACGGAGCATTCGTCTCAGTCCGGGTTCATTGCGTTTTTGCCTCTTGCCTTTATCTTCTACTATTATTGAATGCATGTGTTAAATTACGTAAATGGATGAAAATTGGTGTTAAATATAGCAAACGATAGAGGATGAAGTACTCAATCTGCAGTAAGAAAGGCAAGACTGAACAAATGGAAAGAACCGAGAAATAGAGGGGGGGGGGGGGGGGGGGCGCATCTTTGTAAACACTACTGTGGATTTACATCATGTGTGGCTTATCTGCCAGATGGTACTATCATTCTTCTATGGTGAAAGTCAGAAGGTACTATCATTCTTCTCTGGTTAAAGCCAGAAGGTACTATCATTCTTCTCTGGTCAAAGCCAGAAGGTACTATAATTCTTCTGAAAGTCAGAAAGTACTATCATTCTTCTGAAAGTCAGAAGGTACTATCATTTCTGGTGAAAGTCAGAAGGTACTATCATTCTTCTGGTGAAAGTCAGAAGGTACTATCATTCTTCTGAAAGTCAGAAGGTACTATCATTCTTCTGAAAGTCAGAAGGTACTATCATTCTTCTGAAAGTCAGAAGGTACTATCATTCTTCTGAAAGTCAGAAGGTACTATCATTCTTCTGAAAGTCAGAAGGTACTATCATTCTTCTGAAAGTCAGAAGGTACTATCATTCTTCTGAAAGTCAGAAGGTACTATCATTCTTCTGAAAGTCAGAAAGTACTATCATTCTTCTGAAAGTCAGAAGGTACTATCATTCTTTCTGAAAGTCAGAAGGTACTATCATTCTTCTGAAAGTCAGAAGGTACTATCATTCTTCTGAAAGTCAGAAGGTATAATCAGTTTTTTAAAATAATAAATCGTTTCGTGATATGGTACCTTCAGACTTTTACCCGAGAAGAATGATCGTACCTTCGGGTATGTAACCCCTCTGCATAGTGCTGATCCTTTGCCCGTTTGTATTTTGTCAGCTGGTCACCAGAATGAAACAGACATAACATTATGCAAGAGTGCGCGCGTGCTTCTTTTCTTGCACGTGCGCACAGTAACAATACAACTACTATACAAGCAAGATGTGTTCGCGAGATGTTGCAGCATGCTTGTTGGAGTTTGTTTATGTGTGTAGTTGTATGCGTTTACGCGTCTGTGTACGTGGGTGTGTACATATAATTTATAATCTTTTGTTTCTTATTTTCTCGTGAACATTGTCTTATATTTTGCCTGTTTCAGTAAATGTGACAGCAAACAAAATGTTCTTACTGATCTTTTGACGGAGACACTAAATATTGATAGATTAAACAAGTGAATCGCCGAGCGGCAGATAAGTTTCCGAGCGGCTGAAATTGGGCACATGACAGCAGCATGACGCATCTGCGCTCCAATGACAAGAAATTGAGCAATAGCCAAAAAAAGTAATACATAATAAATGTCCCAAAAATGTGTGGCTGTAATTGACCGGTTGTTACAGATGGTCCTATCGGCAGACTATAACCGTTGTAACCTTGACCTTTCATGTACTAAGTATTTGGAATTACCATAACCCAATGCATCTGCACACCAAACTTGAACATTGTATGTTCAACGATGTGAAAGATATGGGCATAAGAAGAAATTTACGTTTTTAAGGTCAAACTTCAAGGTCAAGGTCAGCATGGTTATTAGTTTTGTATGCGACATTACTTTTGTGTACCGTGATGCACGCACCACCACAGTAAACTTTGAAGCGATTCCAGGCAACAGTTCTTGAGATACAGCCTTGGGGTTTGAACCCCGTGATTCGCACTCACGCACGGACGAAACAAAAACAGTACAGTGGAACCTCCATTATAAGACCTCCCATTATAAGACTCCCTCCCACATAAGACCTACTTCTCTGAGACATTGCCCTTCTTTGTAAGTATTAAAATTACCTCTCTAGTAAGACCCCTCCCTTATAAGACCTCATTTGGGATGATTTTTGAAGGTCTTATAAGGGTCTCAAAAGGGAGGTTCCACTGTACTTCTCGAAGCTTCGCTCGGGAACTAATGATTGATTGATAGAACTGTAAGAATGATGAAATGTATGATATGACACTGTAGCACACAGAGAGGGGTTGGAGGAACAGAACTGAGAGAATAAGAGAGAAAGAGACACAGGGGGACAGACAGACAGACAGACAGACAGACGGACAGACAGACAGACAGGTAGGGAAAGACAAACGGAGCTACAAAATAAGAAACAAGCACACAAACATTTTGTCCAGAGACATATAAACCACAAGGATGTTGAGGATTACCCAATAAAGAAAGGTCTTACAGACCCACCAGATCTCGTGTCAAAATCACGGGGTTCACGTGTTTTCCCTCTTATAGCTGGAAATAAATCTTGTTTTGACCAGGTCTGACGCTCATACAAATGCCCCCAAGTTCAAACCGAAACATCATTTTAAAGAGCAGCCTCCATTTGAAGTTGGGGACATTTGTATGTGGGTCACAGCTACCCATAAACAAACAAGGGACTTAATCGTCGTCAGTGTGTCTTTAGCATACGTTAGCATTTTCCACTCTTTTCCCATAGCAACATAGTGATATGCTACTCACAAGATTACTAGGATATTAATATCACTGTGTTGCCATGGGGAAAGAGTGACGAATGTTAACGTGTACAGAGACCTTAACTTTTAAGATACAAAAACAACAACTGAGATGGTGAGAATGGACAGACAGAATAAAGAAAGAGAGACAGATTAAAAAAAATAATATAAAAATAGTAACTCAAATAACACAACAATAGGCTAATGCATCAAAGAAAACAACCACACGAAAGAAGATGACGATAACGAAACAACCTTACATTTTCCCTCCGGTTTCAAAACAATCTTGCACATCGCTTACCGGAGTGCATTATCAACAACCCATTTCCAAAACAGCCTTCCAAATCGCTTATTGCGGTTCATGTTATTAGCAGCAGGCTTTGGTTTCGGAACATGGCATACTTTCAGCACAGCCTTGCAAATCGCTTATGATCTGATTGCTATCAAACAGGTTTTGCTCCAACCCCTACACTGTCTATTTCTGTTACCTGAGATTACAGTATGAGAGATAGTTTTTTTTGCTGCTGCTGCAACTGAGAGACTCTCTCTCTCTCTCTCTCTCTCTCTCTCTGAAATTGTGAATATCAAAGTACGAAACACTTTGTGAAGGTTTAGAATTGGCATGACCCCTTTGAATTGTCACTTTTTGCAGTTTAAAACTGACCCAAATAGAAATGTATATTGTCCATTTTGTAATCATATTCCTGAGTCAGAAATTAACGTTTTGTCCCATGCATGATACCCTTCGAAGAGAACTTATTCAAAAAAAGTATTATAACAATCCTTCCATGTTTAAATTTGTGTTCTTAATTTCTTGTACAAACAAAAGTATTGTACAAAAAGTGGCTGTTTTTATCTTTAAAGCTTTGAAAGTTAGGCAAGATTTACGTAATGTTTTGTAACGTCAAGTTAATAATATAATGTCAATTTGTTGTTGTTGTCAAACTCACTCCATTGCGTGGGCATGGCCTAACAATTAAAAAATTCCTGACTCTCTCTCTCTTTATTATATCTTGTTCTGATTGAATAGTAACAGCTATGTGACTGCATAATTGTAATGTGTGGATATACTATTATCATGTGTAGCCTATTGATTGCTGATGACGAGATGTATTCCAAATGTTGTTACCTGATTGACTGCTATAAGTTAATAATAGTTATCGATCCCCCCCAACATGTTTTAAAGCTTATTGTATTTAATTTCAAAATATTTATCAGCCTTAAACTTATCAAATTCACATTAATATTATAAGATTTTTATGCTTTACAAAACACAAACGTGCTTTTGAATATGTCGAAGAAGAAAACGATGATTCTGTAGTACGTGTATGGTGGAATAACAAGGGAGAATACTCTTTTCAAGTGTCTAAAGCCGCCAGTCTCTAGCATTTCTAGCGAGGCAGGAATCTCAGTCACAACG
>JAGGCT020002258.1:0-15000 GCA_017654935.2 Phymorhynchus buccinoides
GGGAGTCAAAGATTGGTGGAAGTTACAAGCACAGAACTTCCAGAAGGTGGGGAACTATTTGTACGAAAGACCCCCCCGGTATCCCCACGGGGAGCATTATTCAAACTACACTGAAGCCAGATCAGCTTGCTCAAACTGGTACAGAGGAACCTCCCTATAGAGACCTTAAAAATCATCCAAAACAAGGTCTGCAGTGGGAGGGAGTTGCATAAGGGAGGTAATTTTAATACTTAGAAAGAAGGGCAATGTTTCAGAGAAGTAGGTCTTAAGTGGGAGGGAGTTGTAGAGGGAGGTAATTTTAATACTTACAAAGAAGGGCAATGTTTCAGAGAAAGGAGGAGGGAGTTTTATAAGGGAGGTAATTTTAATACTTAGAAAGAAGGGCAATGTTTCAGAGAAGTAGGTCTGCAGTGGGAGGGAGTTGCATAAGGGAGGTAATTTTAATACTTACAAAGAAGGGCTATGTTTCAGAGAAGTAGGTCTGCAGTGGGAGGGAGTTGCATAAGGGAGGTAATTTTAATACTTACAAAGAAGGGCAATGTCTCAGAGAAGTAGGTCTGCAGAGGGAGGGAGTTGCAAAAGAGAGGTAATTTTAATACTTAGAAAGAAGGGCAATGTTTCAGAGAAGGTCTTAAATGGGAGGGAGTTTCATAAGGGAGGTAATTTTAATACTTACAAAGAAGGGCAATGTTTCAGAGAAGTAGGTCTTAAGTGGGAGGGAGTCTTACAAGGGAGGTTCCACTGTAGTAACGGCTAGAAGTACTGACCTGCAAGGGGTAGGTCTTGTCGGAGTCAAACCCACTCAGGTCCCCACAGGCCAGGAAGGGAACAATGACCCTGTTGGGGCCCTCCAGGCTGTTAAAATCCACATCTGTTAAAAAAAAAATTAGAAATTAAGAAATAAACAAAAGGAGAAATGAAAGAAGATTACGGGTTTTTACTTCAGGTTTAGACAAAGGGAAGTGGTAGATCAGACTTTATATAGAAAAACTCTACGCCGATTGGTTTCCCCACAACAAACCACGGTAAAAGCAAAGTCAGAGGCAAAATTATGATCTAAGGGAGCGAAGCCAATTTAGAAGTGACCAAGGTATGGTGTGCACACAGATTTACTTCCCTTGAAGCAAATGCATCAAATTGACAGCTATCTTGAATGAGTTAAGTATTTATCACATGCTTAGCTCTTCCAGCACCATGGGCGAATGCATTCGCCCAGTACATCACTCACTCTACACTCCCACCAAATGCAAAGGCATTCACTGCCAAGTACCCTGCCATGTGTTGGTCTTTAGAGCTTCTGTCAGTGGTTTTTCTGTTAACCCTTTCACCGCCAATGTCGCATTTTAGCACCACAATGGTTTAACACCCATGTCACTAAAAGGCATCCAATCCGGATCTGTTATCCAAAGACCCTGTTTTCTTAATTTTGGGAGGTAAGGATTGGCCTAATGGTATATATGTCACAGAAGAATTCCCAATATTGCAGATTTGTTTTTTGTCTACCCAGTTAAGTTTAATAGTATTTTTTGGCTGAAAATGGCTGGCGGTGAAAGGGTTAAAGCACCCTAAATTTAACACAAAATTCAGATGTTCTTCTTATATTTTCTTACTATATTGTAAGTCATATTGTAAGGCACAAGAGTCTCGGTCTGAAAAGAAAATTATCGCCTATAGTCCGAAAAATATGGCATACCATAGTGGTGATCCAGCAATGGATTCGACATGTTGTGTATGTATCCTTCAGGCGGGCTGTATTTCTGACTCACACACACACAAACGGACAGCTATACCATAGTGATGATCATGCATTTCCGACACACAGACAGACAAAAACATATACCATAGTGAAAATCAAGCAAAGGATTTGACATGTTGGGACATATCCTTCAGGCGGCTCTGGCACACCACAGACAAACACACACACATACATACCATAGTGATGATCCAGCAGTGGATTCGACATGTTGAGCACGTATCCTTCAGGCGGCTCTGGCGCACCACAGACAAACACACACACATACATACCATAGTGATGATCCAGCAGTGGATTTGACATGTTGGGACATGTCCTTCAGGCGGCTCTGGCACACCACAGACAAACACACACACATACATACCATAGTGATGATCCAGCAGTGGATTTGACATGTTGGGACATATCCTTCAGGCGGCTCTGGCACACCACAGACAAACACACACACATACATACCATAGTGATGATCCAGCAGTGGATTTGACATGTTGGGACATGTCCTTCAGGCGGCTCTGGCACACCACAGACAAACACACACACATACATACCATAGTGATGATCCAGCAGTGGATTTGACATGTTGGGACATATCCTTCAGGCGGCTCTGGCACACCACAGACAAACACACACACATACATACCATAGTGATGATCCAGCAGTGGATTCGACATGTTGGGCACATATCCTTCAGGGGGGCTGTATTTCTGGCACACAACGAAGGCCTCGATGCTGGAGTTCCGGCTGCTGCGAGGTTTGTGCACGGTCACCGCGGGGAAGAACACCTTCAGTTGAGAGTAGAGCAACGTCACATCCTTCCCGCGGAATATCTGCCAAGAATAATAATAAGAAACTGTCAAAGTACAGTGAAAACTAGCTGCCGTATTTTTCGGATTATAAGGCGCACCTGATTAAAATGCGCACCCCCCAAATTTTACACAAAATTCAGATTTTGTTACTACACTTTCTTACTATTTTGTCAGTTACATTGTAAGACGCAGGGTCCCAGTCTAGAAACAAAAAATCGCCTTAAAATACGGTAGCTCAAAATTCACAATGTGGTTTTTTTGTTCCTAATTTAATCTTTCATAACAAAACAAAATCAATTTCATTAACAACAAAAATCAACCAACAAACCGAACAAAATCAGGAAACAGGTCCGTTTCAGTCGGATATAACACCAGAAAGTCTGTTTTGACATAAACATATCCTGGAGTCTATTTTTCTTCAGAATTCAAAAGCCAGACACTGAAAATGAGAAAAAAAAAATAAAAACATTATGAAAGAAGATCCTACCACCACCCCCGTGGGGATACCGGGGGGGGGGGTCTTTTGTATAAATAGTTCCCCCACCTTCTGAAAGTTCTGTGCTTGTAACTGTAACTTCCTCTAAACTGTCACTCTCTTTTCCATTTGCTTGCTGTCATCTATCTGTCTGCCTTTCCGGTCCATTCTCCTGCCTTTTTTTGTTTGTGGCTCAAGCCACAAACCTATAACTCACTTTGTCGGTCGGTCGGTCGGTCCAAAATTGTCGCACTTCAAATCGAGGCCGCTCTTTAAAATGATGTATTTTAAAAGCGTACAAAATAATAAACATACGTAATACAGACACTACAACAGACACGACGAGTATGCAGTGCTTCTTTCGATGAGTATAAGTAGGATACATAGTTTTAAATGTTTTCCAAAAGATATAAAAAGTTACGAAATGGTGCAGAGATAACATTCTGGTTTACAGATTAAAATTATTGAAAAGCCAGGGGAGGTGACTCATGATTGGAGTGGTAAAAATAGACCGCGTGCCACAAACTATTGCGATTTCGCGCTTGTTTAAGAAACACTTTCAAAAAGATTTCCTACAAACAAAGTCGAACATGCTGGGCCTAATTATTTCTTACTTAGGCGCATAACAGCAGCATGACGCATCTGCGCTTATAATTGACAGGAAACTGTCTGAGCGATCGAAGAAGAAGAAGAAAGAAGACCAAGAAACATCGTTACATCGTTATCAACGAAACAATCGAGGAATTAATGCGGCTGAATGAATAACACACCATGTCCTGCCCCAGTGCTTTCTGCTGTTCCCTGCTCCTAGGATACATCAGTTCAACTGGGGCTGCTGCTGTCGATGATAATGATGATGACGACGACATCGATGATGATAGTACAATGATGATGTTGATGACGACAATGATGGCCCCCTAGGTATTCTTTCCTTCCCTTCTTTTTCATTCCGATGATGATGATGATGGTGATGATGATGATGGTGATAATGATGATGATGGTGATAATGGTGATGATGGTGATAATGATGATGGTGATGATGACGACAATGATGATATTGTATGATGATGATGACGGCGATGATGATAATGATGATGACGACGATGATCATGATGACGACAACAATGATGATGATGGTGATAATGATAATGATGATGATGGTGATAATGATGACGACAATGATGATGATATTGTATGATGATGATGACGGCAATGATGATAATGATGATGACGACGATGATCATGATGATGACAACAATGATGATGATGATGACGACGACAATGATGATGATGATATGTATGATGATGACGACGGCGATGATGATAATGATGATGACGATGATGATCATGATGACGACAACAATGATGATGATGATGACAATGACGATGATGGTGATGACAATGATGATGATGATGATGATGATGATGATAATGACGACGACGATGACGACGATGACCATCATGTGACAGCCTAAACACACCAACACATTTTCACCCATACCTTAGCCACAAAAGTTCCTCCTGACTTCAGCACGTGAGTGGTGATATTCAAGGCCTGCACAAAAATAATAAAAGAGCAGGATTTTAAGGTCATTTTTATAATTATACAAGTAGCTAGTTTGATGGTCGCTATCACAGACCTGTTTACCCCTATTTTGCAAATTTGTAATTTCTGAAACTAAAAATACTGTGGAACCCCATTTTGGATGATTTTTGAAGGTCTTATAAGGGAGGGGTCTTATAAGGGAGGTAATCTTAATACTTACAAAGAAGGGCAATGTCTGAGAGAAGTAGGTCTTATGTGGGAGGGAGTCTTATAATGTCATAAATGGGAAGTCTTATAAGGTTCCACTGTAGTAATTTAGAAAAAAACCATGTAATCCAACACGCAGCCGATTCTTTTTCTTCACAAAACCTGATTATATGCGAGCAATAGTGCACTGGGAGACCTTTAAAAACATTTTTAAAACCATGTATTGGCCTTTTCTCTTTCAAACTCAGCTTACTAACCTGTTCTAATTGCTTGTGATCTCATCACGCGGTCGCTTTGACGCCATCTTGAAACAGAATGAAAAGAAATTGACGCGCGTTGTATGCTGGGAACCGGAATTACTTTTCACCGCATTGTTTCAAAAGCATCGCTTGCCGACGCAACTGTAGGGGTGGTTTTTTTGGTGTGTTTTTAATTTCGTCGCCGTAATTATCGTAATTTGACTTTTGTTTCGTAAAAATTGCGGCAAAATCGTAAAGGTAAACAGGTTTGCTTTCATGACGATCAGTTACAAACCAGTAGATGCTATCTTAACAGTCGCTGTGCTGACAGATGCTATTTAGCCCTGACTCCTCAAGCATGGGATTTAAGTAAGAATCATAAAAAAGTGGAGGTTTGTGGGGCAATGCCCCCTGGAGCTGAGGTGTGTGTGTGCGTGTGTATGTTGCAATATAAGCCTTAAAAACAACATTAGAAATACAACTGATCTATAGATTTAGTTCGTTTTGCGTTCACTTTTAACTCATTCAAGTCGTTCAGGCCATATATGTCCAGAATTAATAGGTAGCTGTCAATTTGATGCATTTGCTTCAAGGGAAGTAAATCTGTGTGCACAACATACCTTGGTCATGTCTAAACTCGCTTCGCTCCCTTAGACCACAATGTTGCCTCTGACTGTTTTTGCAGTGGTTCGTTGTGGGGGAACCCAATCGGTGTAGAGTTTTTTCTATATAAAGTCTATATAGATAGGGGTAGTAGATCAGAATGATTATAGTTAGTTGATAGAGGGAATAATGCAAGGGTGGGATGGGTTAGTTCTGTTCACTAGTATAGCATAGAAAGTAAGGGGTGAGCACTGAATGCGAAATTAGGTCGTGATGTGAATGTGAGATCTTCTCATATTAACTGAAGATAAACTTACCTGGCTTCACTCGATCATTGGAGTCCCCCGAGGGAAGTTGAATAAACTGAAATATTGGGAATATTGAAGGTGTTTTGTTTATCTTTCTTCGCTTTTTGTGCGTCTAAAGTCTATATATAAAAAAAGTCTGATCTACCACTTTTCTATGTCTAAACCTGAAGTAAAAACCCGTAATCTTCTTTCATTTCTCCCTTTGTTTATGCATCTTTTGTTTGTGTGTATGGCTGGGAGTGATTTGTGAGGGTTTTTTAATAATTCAAAATAATTGCGATGCGAATGAGTTAACCAATCACCATTCAATGCCCGGTGCAGATCCTGGAGGTACTGACGCTGTGGCAACATACACTTACCGCCAACAGAAGCTGAGCCTGAATGTACTCGTCAATATCATGCAGACCCGTCACTGAAACGCACAAGAAAAACATGACGCAATTTAACAAAATCATTCCCTCCGTGGGGATACCGGGGGGGGGGGGGGGTCTTTTGTATAAATAGTTCCCCCACCTTCTGGAAGTTCTGTGCTTGTCACTTCCTCTAATGTGTCACTCTTTGACTCCCCCTCTCCCTCTCTCTTTTCTTGTCCCCCACTACTTGTTAGTTATTTGTTTGTATTATTTTGATCTATTTTTGTTTACTTTGATGTCTTGTATCATCATGCGTGTTCATATTATTATTATCTGTTTGCCTTATCGTTTTGCATAAGTCTTGTTTCTGTCTCAAGGACAGATTGTAAGAATAGGCCTGGCCTAAAATGTCAATCCCTGCGTAGTAACGTTTTCAAGCGTCAAGTGCCTTTTCCATTTGCTTAGTGTCATCTACTATGTTCTTGCCTTACTAGTAGTCATGCTATTTTTTCAAGAAACACTTTCGAAAAGATTTCCTTCAGCCGAAGTCGGACCTGCTGTACCTAACTATTTCTTAGTTAGGCGCATAACGGCAGCATGACGCATCTGCGCTCATAATTGACAGGAAACTGTCTGAGCGATCGACGAAGAAGACAAAACTATAAAATCCATCAGCTCCTTCACACACACACACAAATTTAAAAAAATACCCCCACTCCCTCCCCACCTCTCTGTCGGCAGAAGCAACTGTAAAAGAAAAAAGAATCCAGGCAAAGATACTTCACTCTTATTTCCTGGTCCTTCGGATGAGACCTTAAACCGAGGTCCCGCGTGGGAACGCACGCACAAGATCTTGCGCACATGTTATTAACCCTTTCACTGCCAATGTCGCATTTATGCACCACAATAGTTTAACACCCATGTCACTAAAAAAGCATAAAACCAGGACCTGCTATGCAAAGACCCTACTTTTTTTAAATTTGGGAGGTAAGGATAGGCCTGAGGAATTTGTCAGGAAAATCCAGAAAATGATCTGATAAACCATTGTGGTTTATTGCGGTGAAAGGGTTAAAGTTCAACTTAAAATTAAGAAAATGCATTAAAAAGAATCCCTCAATACCACCATCCTCCCAAACACCTATGCTCGGAAATGTCAAATTCAGGAAAATCATACAATTTTCTGGATTTTCCTGACAGATTTTGGACTTCTGGACATTCCTGACAAATTCCTGCGGGTTGGCAGCCGTGAGAACTGGGCACCTACCATCAGGGGCTCCGTCGCAGATGACAAGGTCGGCCTGCTCCCCCTCAAAGTGCTGGATGATCTCCTGGGCCGTGGATTTCTGAAATCAAGGCGTGTACTCGTGATGATTCTTCTTCTTCTTCTTCTTCTTCTGCGTTCCCAGGCCGTATGGCCCATAATGGGTAAGGTACGTAGTTGTCCGGTTTTCAGTTTTCACTGGTCTCCCCGCTGCGTACAGCTGACACATTCCGATTTCGGAGGAGCTCAAAGGAGAAAAATTATTCGGAAGATTTTTTTTGAAAAAAGGCAGGAGAATGGGCCAATAAGTCAGAAAGATAGTAGATAATCTTTCATAAAAATAGTTCCCCCACCTTCTGGAAGTTCCATGCTTGTAACTTCCTCTTATCTGTCACTCTCTTTGACTCTGCCTTTTCCCTTTGCTTTCAATCATCTACTGTCTTTCTGACAGGGGTTGTTTTTTAACATGGATCATTTTAGTGCAATTGTAAAGCACTTAGAGCTTAAAGGTCAAGTGCAATATACATTTTCTTAAATAAATAAATAAATAAACACATAGAAGAAATAAGGGGAGGAGGAGGGAGGGTGAAGAGGGGGTGGGGGGTACCTTGGTGATGTCCCCTTGTAGCTGGATGACCCCTGGGATGGGGGCCATGGCCTGGAGATCCACGGCCACGATTTTCACGTCGCTCTTCTCTCCTTCAGACCCCCTGTTACGACAACGAAACCAGCACCACGGCATCAGAACACACTGTAGGTCCACGGCTATGATCTTCATATCACTCTTCTCCCCTTTACGCCCTCTGTAACCACAACAACACGGCTCAGCTAGATTCTCACAACAGGCTTGAATAGTTGAAAAGTCAAAAATCTCATTTTGTTTATCAATTTTGAGTTATGAGTAGTTTTGTGTTCTCTAACATCATATCTTTCATATCTATAAAGGATCATCTTTAATATGGTCTCTAAATGGTCTTAAATGTGTTTTAAAACGAGTAGGTCAATGCATTTTCAAACAGCTAGGCTAGACTGCGTTTTCTCAAAATGGCCGATACTCACCCTGCCAACTTTAAACTCTCATAACTCTGGAAGTGGAAAAAGATACAAGACAGGTTCTTCTATCATCAGAAAGGGAATGGTCTGAAGTGTCCAACTATATAATTTTATCGGAATTGTCATTTTGACACTTAATGTCCCTTTCGTGGTGCTGGGTCACATGTATGTCAACGACCTACAACAATCACACAGTCACTGACCTCAGCTTCTTGGACAGCACCTGACTCCAACTGCCGGGCGCAGCACACAGATCCACCACCCTCTTCACCCCTGTCCAACAATAAGGAGGCAAACAGCGGCGTCAATGTGGAATGACTCTATAGTATATGACTGAATATTTGTGCATCCCTTACACAGTTACACACATGCACACTAACTCTCACACACACATACACACACACAGACACATGTGTGTAGTCGCTGCTTTTATCATTTGATTTTAGACATTGTGACCCCCCCCCCCCCCCAGGAAAACACTTTCAAAAAGATTTCCTCCAGCCAAAATCGGAATTGCTGGGCCTAAAGATTTTTTAGTTAGGCACATAACGGCAGCACAACGCATAGATCTATGCTCATGATTGACAGGAAACTGTCTGAGCGATCAAAGAAGAAGAAGAAGACATTGTGCACAAAAATATGTGTGCTATTATTTGTAGTTTCTGAAAAAATTGCTACTATGTTAAACAAAGTTTTTAATGAGACAGTGACCACACACACACACACACACACACACACACACACACACACACACACACACACACACACACACACACTCACACACACACACACACACACATTTTTGTTGGAGGGCAGGATGAAAAAAAAAGCCTTGTTAGCTTATTCTTTAACACTCAATAAAGATCATTTTGACTTGACTTGACCTGACACACCAATTTTTCAGTTCATGAATAGATGAGAATTCGCTCGTCAAAAAACCACTTATAACATAAACAAGGTTATGTTTATATGCATACCTTCAAAAATGTTGAAGTCGTCGTTGATCTGCAGCAGTTTGAAGGCGCTGCGGGCCCTCCATCCCTCCTCCTTGGCCAGGCGATAGTACACATCTCTCTTGTCTTTGGACGAACGACCCATCGGGAAAGTGTGTGGGGGGGACAGTCAGCACAGATCCCTGCAAAAGATACATGTACAAATATTAAATTTCTTTCATTTAGAACGCTGCCACTGTGCCAGCATTAACCTAACATTAACATGGGTGCAACTCCCAAAAATGAAAAAAAATGAAAGGCAGGGGTCCAGGGACCCCTGGCCCTGGCAGGGTACAGGGGCAGAGCCCCATCGGACAATTCAGGGGGGCAAGTTAAGAGAAACAGATAACGAGATAGACAGACAGTTAAAATGATAGACAAGAGACAGTTTGAGTCTGATAAGCCTTGTAAAATTATTACATTGCCTTTGTAAACTTCCAAGATAGAACCACCAAGTTCAAAAGGCCCCAAATCGCTTGTTGTCAATTGTTTTGTTTTTTTCTTGATGAATTATAAAAAAACTGAAGTTCAGTTTCTGGTCAAATCAAAAATACTGAAATCAGTGTAAAAATTAAAGAGTAGTGCTTGTCGCAGTCAAACGTGTAGCTCGTGCAAATCTGCCGCTCGCTACTATGAGAGTCTGTATTTGCGACATTGAGCATGAACCACAAATTTCACTTTTTTGTATGGTTAGGGATAGGGTTAGGGTTAGGTAAATGGTTCAAGCAAACAGCAAAACATGACAAGTTAATGTAACCGGATTGCTTTATTAAACTTTACACCTCAATCATATCTCTGCAAAAGCTGGCAAGACACTGAGTGGCCCATGACTACCACCCGACAAGAACTGAAGACCTCATGAAAACCCTGAATTGGCCCCTTGTCCCGAAGCGCACCTGACAGCATTATTTTAAAAAAATCCCACACAGGTGTTCTATCAATCAATACTATTTTATATCTTTCAACAAACACACAACAAAAGAAAAAGCCTGAGCTGTCAATGACAATCTGATGCCTATCAGTACGACATTCCAAGTCACAGAACACAGTTGTACAGACAGTCCACATTCTTTCCTCGCACTATTCCACAGTGGAACGGCATCCCTGAAGAAGTTGCCTCTACTCAGTCATTGGAGGCATACATACTTCTTCTTCTTCTTCGATCGCTCAGTTTCCTGTCAATTATGAGGGCAGATTCGTCTTGCTGCCGTTATGTGCCTAACTAAGAAATAGCTAGGCCAAGCAAGTCCGAGGAAATCTGCTTGAAAGTGTTTCATGAAAAAAGGCAGGAGAATGGACCGGTAAGGCAGAAAGATAGTAGATGACAGTAAGCAAAGGGAAAAGGCAGAGTCAAAAAGAGTGACAGATGAGAGAAAGTTACAAGCACAGAACTTCCAAAAGGTGGGGGAACTATTTATACAAAAGACCCCCTGGTGTAAGACTTTGTAAGTAGGCATGCAATTGAATTGAAAACTAAGTAATAAGTTATTAAAACTTACAAAGTGTGTAACAGCACACTGTGCTGCACAGATCACATCAATACTAGGCCTACTAGTTCGTAAGCAGTAGTCTACTTGAATCACGGGAAACAGTTTATATACGGTGGCTAGTATGAACGCATGGCACGTAGTTAATAACGTAGCTTTAACATGATCATAATCATGATATTGATGATAATGTTGCCATGCTTGATCCACGGAGTAAAATAGTGCAAGGGACGTCATTCTGAGAAACACTCGCGGGTTATTGTTCCTTCCTAAATAAAAGAAAGGCAGTGGCTATTCTCCATGTAGTGGTAAAAAACCCACTCACTCCCCGGTATTTTCTCTCACTCCCTTTCATAGTGATGGCTTTCCCTTCTTTTCCAAGCCAAAGTTTCTTTTTGTTTGTTTGCTTGCTTAGTTTTGTTTTTTTAAATAAATAAGCACATGATGGAAAATGAATGAAATGAAATGAAATGAATCTTTAATTTAATGTCTTTTCACATAGATCGTGATTTTAGACAACATGCAAACATTTTTTGGGGAAGAAAAAAAAAAGAAGGTAAAATAACATGCATAAGAACGACATATTAAAAAAAGTAAAGAAAACCTCTACAGTAGTCTTCCAATAGTTGAGGACAGCATTGCTTTTGCAATTACAGTAATGTCAATTTCTGCGTCATTTAAAATATCCTTGGTAGGGGAAGACGGGGTAAAAAGCGCATGGGCGGGTAAGAAGCCCACCCCAATTATCTCATGAAATAAAGAAAATTTCAGTCAAATTTGCCCATGAGACGAATGCTAGACATTAACGCTCGTCTCATGGGCAAAATGAGACTGAAATTGGCTTCATTTCATGAGATAATTGGGGTGGGCTTCTTACCCGCCCATGCGCTTTTTACCCCGTCTTCCCCTATTATTATACTTACGAAAAAAGTCCATATTGATCATTCGATATTTAGAGAGCAATACTGGGCATTCTAATAGTAAGTGATGAATTGATAATTTATCATTACAAAGACAGTTAGTTTCCAAGTACTGTATTTAGTTTTCCATGAATTGAGTCGTATCTTGTACACTAAACTAACTATCGATCTACTGTGCATAAAAATGTTAGATCTAAAGTCAGATGAGTTGATGTAAGTAGATTTTTCCAATAAACAGTAAATTTCATGTGTAGATAATGCCAGTTTCTCATTAGAAACCAAGTTAGAGTTATTAAAAGCCGCTCTTTTGGCAGCTCTATCAGCAACTTCATTCCAAAAGAGTCCACATGATGGAAAAGGAATGTGTTTCATATCAGTACGTGAAAATCCGTTTAACGTCCTCCGGTCTGAAACAGACACATATGGGACATTGGTGGATATAAAGATGGTGGGAACGATCCTGGAGGCAATGCCCGGAGGCAGTGCAACTCCAGGAAAGTCCCGAATTTTTAACGATACAGATGCATAATCTTGAGTGAATATCAGTACAGGCCAGGTGTCCAATATATTCGGCTCTGCCTAAGGCCGTATGACTCTAAGCTACATCAACAAAATTAGGCGCACATTATGTAACTGCCTTTTAGATGATAATACACACATTTTCAAAAATGACGTTATCAGAGATGTGACGTCATTGCACTTCATAGTGTCTTACCCTCGGTAACTGAGGGGAAATAAAAATGTTCGTACCGATACCCTTCACTATTTTCGTGTACAAGAAAGGCTTAAATACATGATACATGCATGCACATTAGGTGGATACTCATTGTGAGGATACTCTTGCATACGCCACATGGTGAAAACAAAATGGTGAGCTAAGTTAAAACGTGAATATGAGAGCTTAAAGATGACCACCAGTCATGGAAGCCAAAGATTATCCCTATACCAACAAAAGAATTGCCATGGTTCGAGACATGGTCATGGCTGGCAAGAGAAAATTAGTCTCTCATGTAGCCAGCCCTCTTAGCATCTTTTGTGTAAGTGATCACACTGTTTTCACAAAAAGACCTAGAAATGAGAAAACGGCTTCTTCGAGGTGGGTCCCTAAGTATGTGAGCACTGAAAAACGCGGACACAGCCGCCCACACCCAACCATAACAATTTGAGTTGATTTGCAGCAGATCAAGCCGGCTTTTTGGGCTGCCTGATTTGTCATGCACTTTACACCCAAGATGAAGCAGCAGTCAAACCATTGAGCAACTTAGCGAGCCGATTTCACCGCCAGGTGGCAACCAACTCAATAGGGGCTTATCTTGTGATATTCTTAGTTAGGGAGAGAGAGAGAGAGAGAGAGAGAGAGAGAGAGAGAGAGAGAGAGAGAGAGAGAGAGAGAGAGAGGGGGGGGGGGGGCTCTTCTCCCTCTGCTACACAAGAATCAAGACACTGCCATTTCCAAGCACTGAGAAAGGCTATTGGGGTAGCCTATATAGCTATCCCCCAAGACTGTACGTGCTTCCATGTACAATTCTACTAATTTTCATGGCTATACAGATCGTCAGTTTGATTTTGAAATTGCTGATAACCTTCTCTGTTTCAAAGATTTGACCCCCTCTGATATCAAAACCTCAAAAAATATTTGGTTCAGTCACTGTTTTCCGGCTAGAAATAGAGTTACGGGCGCTGTGGAGGGTTGCCGCCGAGGGGGGGAAAAGACAATGCTATTACATCAAAGCTATGATGACGTCATCTACTAAAGCTTGCATGTCATCATCCACAATGCAGCAATACATGTATGCCAACTTTTGTCTGCATAGCTTAACCCCTTCATTATAGCTAGGCCGATAACTCATTGGACACCCGGTACAATGTAACACAAGGACGTAGCAAGTGGCCCGGCCGGCCCGGCCATGGCCACTCCATTATTTTTCTTTTTGCATAAAAACGGAGAGAAGTAAAAAATATATAAAAAAAGCAAACAAACAAAACAACTAGAAATGCATTGTGACGATACAAACCCAGCCAGAGTTATGGTCTCCCCCCCCCCCCCCCCCCCTCCACCCCCACCCCCTCCATCACCCCCCCCCCCCCATCCCACACACACCACTTCTCACTCCCACAAAATGCATACAAAAAACTGTTTGCACACTATTATGCATAACGACCACACTAACTTAATGCATTTGCGAACCTCAGTGCCTGCCTGTGTAGCTCTCAGTTCTACCCCCATCCTCCACTTTCCCTGAGCTTACACTGCTCCAACTCCCCATGTCTTGTCAAAGTGGCAATACTCTTGACTACTTTTTTGTCAAATACATGAAGTTGCTTCCCTTTGACCGTTTGACAACATTTGAATGTTAGTGCTTGAACAACAAAAAAAACCCTCAAAAGAACATTTAAAGGTCGCGGTCAAGATCAGGACAGTTATAATTGTTTTCTTTACATAACTCTCCCTGCATCCAAACACGCGTGTGTGCACAAACGTGCGAACACACACACACACACACACACGCGCGCACGCACGCACACACACACGCACACGCACACACACACACACACACACACACACACACACACACACACACACACACACACTGACAGACACACACACACACACACACTGACACACACACACACACACACACACACACACACACACACACACACACACACACACACACACACACACACACACAACCTCTTCTCACTCCCCCATCACCACCCCCACATACACAAAGACCTCTAAAGAAGCGAATCTGCCAAACGGTTGGGGCCTAGTTCCCGAGATATGGCTGGTGTGGCGCATTCTCAAAATGGATTTTTTCTCAACATGTCTGCGCATGTGCGAAATCGATCATGACGTACCATCACATTTTATCTTGTGTATTCAACACTAAATTGACCCTAAGCCTATCCCTATCCCTAACCCTATTCCTAACCCCAATCCTATCCATAACTCTTCGCACATGCGCAGACATGTTGAGAACAAATCCATTTTGA
>JAGGCT020002258.1:25000-50000 GCA_017654935.2 Phymorhynchus buccinoides
GTTAAAACAATTTGTTTTCTTAATTTCATTTAATTAATTATAACGTGCATTTTTTCTTTTCTTGTTATTTTTGTTTTCTATGTGATGGGGTGGTAAGGGTAAGGGATAGGGATAAGGAGGAAGTTGATGAGGGGTAAGGATTGGGATAAGGATTTGAGGGTGTTGATCAGCACACACACGCAGGCCAGGAACATATAGAGGAAACCAGACAGTTGTTTGACTTTGTTTATTTATCGGGAAGATAGCTAGGAAAAACTAAGGAAGACAGTGCAGCAAATACATCCTTACCCCTCATCAACTTCCTCCTTATCCCTATCCCGTACCCTTACCACCCCATCACATATATGTATCCTCCAGGGTAGGTTTTAATATTGAGGAGCAGCACTACCACTTTTGAGGAACTTTTCTTTTTCATGTAGAATCTATGTGAGTTGTTATTGCTGTTTTTCTAATGTGCATTTTCTTTTCTTGTTATTTTTTTATATATATGTATCGGCCAGGGTACTGAGGTTTTAATATTGAGGAGCAGCACTGCCACTTTTTATGAACTTTTGTTCTCATATAGATCTATGTGAGCTATTATTGTTTTTTTGTTTTGTTTTTTTCCTTTCTTGCCTCAGTGTTGAAAAATTGTCAAAAATGTTCGTGTAAGGGGGAAAAAAACCACCCACAAGAAAAAACACACCCTTGGGATGCTTCGTTTCTGTTCAAAGTGTAGGGTTATTTTTAATGACAGTCGTTTGTTAAGTCCTCTCGCGAACATTTGTCCTCTCGCGGATACCATGATCTACAATAAGCCTAGGGTCTCCCATAACCATATAATTATATATTCTTGATCAGCATGTCACAACCTATTCAGATCCTGAATTTTGAACCGCCAGTGCAAACCTCCGCCAAGGAAGACTCACAAAACCGAAATGTCCTTCCTTCATGTCCGAGCTGTATCTCATGAGCCAGTGGGTAGAATGGCTTCAAATGTTGAGTGGTAATGTAACATGGCGAGTAATGAAATAAATATTTTGCAATACATACCCCAAAAAGCAAAAAAGGGTCATTTTAGACTAATGTGCACATAAGGACAAAAAGTCTCGAGAGGACTTAACAGTCGTTTTTTTTCTTTTCTTTAGTGTTAGCAGTCTTTCATATCAGTGGAGAAAGTGTTGATTCCTGCTGAATGAAACTCGAAAGTTGACATCAGACCTGGTATTGCAGTACCTCCAGGATCTGCTCAGAGCTTTGAATGATGGTTGGTTGATGGTTCGTCCCATATGTGCTGTTTTGCAGCCGAGTGGACGTAAAACCTAGCTTTCATTCAGAAGCTCGAAAGAAAAAACCCACCCCAGCCTAGGTTTCAAACTAGGGATTCTCCACTGTGATAACTACATTTTAATTTTTTTTTAGGTTAATTGGTGCATAACAGTGATCGCATTCACTGGTAATTATCAGTGAAAAAAAGTTTTAATTGCAAAACCAAAATACTGTAAACGATTTCAACCCATTTGACCTGTCAGTCCCAGGGACTGATACATTTTTGCTAGGACTGATAAATGATATTCTCAAAGGCTCTGGTAATTGTGAATTTTCTGTAGTTTTTATTGGTTTTTGCTTTCGGATGAGACGATAAACCGAGGTCCCGTGTGCCCATGCACTGACTTAGCATACGTTAAACCCAGTGGCGGCAACGAAAAGCTGTCATTTGGTCAAAATTTAATCCCCGTTTCCTTCCTCATCAGTCACACAAAAATCGCATGCAAAAAAAAAAGAAAAAAGGTGGCGCTCCGCTGGCTGCGAAGCCGCTCTCCAGGTGGGCGCAACCCGAATTTCACAGAGACGCCTCTGTGACTATAAAGTACCTAATACCTAATACATTGGGACTGGTTTTGACACACCGATTGTTGGGGGGGGGGGGGGGGGGGATTGTTGCTGATGTGTCTGCTTTTCCAAATTCCCAGCGCGATCACTGTTGCATCTATAGGCATCTCTATTAGGAACCCTGCTGAAATTCGTGTCGATGTTATGTCACAGATCTAGAGAGACCCTGGAAGTTCCATGCCAGCTGCCAGCAACGGATCCAGATTCCCGAGGAAGACAACTAAGCACGTCTCGGAGAGAACTGACAATCCCGTCATCATCATGTAGAATTCCTAGTGAGTGTAAATCCCATGGCATGAAGAGATGTTATTGTTGTTGTCGTTTCCTGGCTAAAAGACTCCAGGGAGCATCCGAACACAACACTATGGTACAAATGCAGCAGCTAGGGATGAGAACATTACGTGTGTGACCGGTTTTTCCCCCCAGAACTACCCCGCCACGTGGCAGCCACACTCCGACTTCGGGGGGATTTGGGGAGATCGGTGATGTTATGCTAGGAGCTTTGTCATGGCTAAAGACGATCCGGCCCGCATAACTATGCAAAGCGTAGCAACATTTTGATGTAGCCTTGGTGTTCTAGCCTATGTGAATTGATCTGACATAGCGCAGGAAGAGAGATGTTAGAGATACTAAGGTGAAGATGTTTCTACGAAGATCAACGATTGACTTTGATGATGTTGGCCTACACGAACCAGATTTCGATGACCCGGATCACCGATATATTATATGAAGTACCGCGGTATTTTCGGAGTATAAGGCGCGCCTTTCTATAAGGCGCACCCCCAAATTGTACACACAATTCATATTTAGTTATTGTATGTTCTTACTATAGCCTATTATTAGTCATATTTATTATAAGACGCAGGGGTCTACAATCTGGGAAGAAAGTATCGCCTTGTTGTCCGCCAAATACAGGGGTACTCGTTTAGGCCTATATAAGTAGGCCTAAAGGCCGCCTCAGACTATGCGACCACTTTGGTCGTAGGACAATTCAGCTATAATCTCAATTCTACTACTTGTGTCTGTCCCAGTTTTCCCTATTCCCCACGACTGTCTGAAGCGTGTTTGGGGTAAATGGAACACTCACCAATTCCCTTCCGACCAAATTTTTAACATTTGTATTTCTACTGACTATATGAAAAGACAGAGAAACGACGTATTTCCTTACGACTCAATGGTTGGTGTGTGTGCGCCAGCCATAATCAGTAAGGTAGAGTTTGCTATGACTTAGGGAGAAAAAAACCCACACGAGGATATTGTAAGACCACGATGACTACAAAATAAGAAATAAACTCGTCTGTCCTTGTGACGTAGAAGACGAGTTGGCGTAAAGTAGTGTTTGTTATCGCTTGGAAAGAAAATTAGGATATTGCTTAGAGTCTATATATTACTACATGACCATGATCATTGATGACTACAATTTGTCAAAATAACAATTAAACTCGTTTCAAGGTGTCAAGTAAACCCGGGTTCGAACCTGGGCACAGGGGATTTTTCCTCTCACTTTGCACTAGGCCGTACGGTCTGAACGTGGAGTCTTTCTACATAATAATGTAGTGTTTGTTATGGCTTGGAAGGAGAATTGGGATATTGCTTAGAGTCTACATACAACATGATCATTGATCAGGTCAGGTCAGGTCAGAGAATGAGGACAACTAGGCCTCGCGGCCTCTTAATGTGTCCTTTCTGGTTATTTGTATTCTTTTTCATGATTAGCATGACTAGACCGCTTTCATATGTGTTAATCATATACATATTTCAATTGTTGAAGCTTGGGGTCTTTATCGAGGAGTTTAAAAAAACAAAACTGATTAAGGTTATGTGCCAACTTGATATGTGCTGGAAGAGAATTCCAGTATTTAGTGACTCTGTTACTAAATAAATTCTTTTTAATGTTAGTTCTGCTGTATTGATGACTACAAAGAAGGCGATTTCATTCATAATGACACGGAAGATAAAGACTGGACAACGGGGGTCCGTTTCACAAGGGCTAACGTTACGTAGCGTGAGCGCAAATCGGCTTTGAAAAACGGTACTAAGAAACACCTCCGTCGCCGACGTTTGCCGAAAACGTTTTGTGACTACTCCCAAAGTATCTCTTGGCGAACTATCACGTGACTTGCATGGGGTGAATACATTTCTTGTTGTTGATTGGTCCATTAAAGTTGGTTAAAATAATACCTTTTTTTTTGACCAATCAAACAAGAGCTTGTAGTATTCTTCCGCAAACGTTTTCTGAAGTGTTTCTTAGGTCCCTTTTGGCGTAACAGTTATGCGCGCGGCGACCGTCGTCTAGGGAAACTTCCCTGGTTGAGCCCGAAAATTTGTTTCTGTGATTAAATCTTTTGTTTTGGGTTTCGATTTCGACTTTGTTATTTCAATTTGTTGTGAAAGTGGTGCTTGTTATGGTTTCGAAAGATAATTATAGTATCGGTTAGAGTCTACATACATGCTACATGACCATGTTGACTAATAACATTTTTAAAAAAAGACTCGAATTACACTCCTCAGTTTCAAGAAGATGGAAGATGACTAGGCCTAGTAATGTAGTGTATGTTATGGTTTGTAAAGAAAATTATGATATCGTTCAGAGTCTACATACTTCACGACCATGATGACTTTAAAAAAAAAGTAAAAAGAATTAAATTCGTTTCAAGAAGGAGATAATCGTAATGACGAGACATGGAAGATGAGTAGGCCTAAATTAAAAATCGATGGCTTAGAGTCAAAACGGACTATCTTTAGATAGTCCACTGACTTATTATTGACGATATTGCAAAAACTAATAACTTGTGTTTAAAAAGACTACTAATAATATAAACTGGGGTTTATGCTTTTTATATTTCTGCAATTAAAAAAAAAAAAGTTCTTAGTTTCCGCAATAAATTCAACAATACGTCAGTGCTATGGTTTTTCTATTATGCTCAGCTTCTTTGTGATGTGTGTGTGTGTGTGTGTGTGGTGTGTGTGTGTGTGTGTGTGTGTGTGCGTGTGCGTGCGTGTGCGTGCGTGCGCGCGCGTGCGCGTGCATATGTGCGTGCGTGCGTGTTTGTGTGTATATGTGTGCGTGCGTGCGTGCGTGCGTGTGCGTGTGCGTACACTCCAAGCCATCGTAATAGGCCTAATGAATAGCATTATTTTGTTGTGGCAAGAACGCAGTGAGGATGTCTCACCGGAGAAAGAGAGTGCTCACCCTACCAGCAAACTGCGCAGAAAACTGTGACCCCCCGTGCCTGATCCCCAATGCTCCGCCAATGAGACTGCTGTGCCGCAGGTGAGAGAGAGATGCTGGAATTGAATGGAGAGAGGGGGGGGGGGGGGGGGAGAAGAGAAGAGGGGGGGGGGGGGGGGGGGAGGGGGGGGGGGGGGAGGGGGGGGGGGGGGGGGGGGGGGGGGGGGGGAGGGAAAGGGAGAGAGATAAGAGAGAAGAGCGACTAGGGGGAAGAAGAGAGAGGGGGGGGAGGGAGGGAGAGAGAGATAGAGAGGGGGGGGGAGAGAGAGAGAGAGAAGAGAGAGAGAGAGACGAGAGAGAGAGAGAAGAGAGAGAGAGAGAGAGAGAGAGAGAGAGAGAGAGAGAGAGAGAGAGAGAGAGTCTGAGTCTGACCTACGTGTTTTGTTGTTATTGTTATTGCTACGTCATATTTGACACTAATAATATTCACTCAGACTCTCTCTCTCTCTCTCTCTCTCTCTCTCTCTCTCTCTCTCTCTCTCTCTCTCTCTCTCTCTCTCTCTCTCTCTCTCTCTCTCTCTCTCTCTCCTCTCTCTCTCTCTGTCTCTCTCGCTCGCTCTCTCTGTCTGTCTCTCTCTTACGGCAATTAAACACGTCTCTTCTCTCTCAATCCTCTCTTCTCTCTCTCTCTCTCTCTCTCTCTCTCTCTCTCTCTCTCCTCTCTCTCTCTCTCTCTCTCTCTCTCTCTCTGTGTCTATCTTTTTGTGTTTGTTGCTTACATACAATAAACACTCAGACTCTCTCTGTCTCTCTCTCTCTCTCTGTCTCTCTCTCTCTCTCTCTCTCTCTCTCTCTCTCTCTCTCTCTCTCTCTCTCTCTCTCCTCCCTGCCTCTCTCTCTCTGTCTAGCTGTTTGTGTTTGTATTAAGGCCCATGGCTTATATGCTTTTGTTTATCCCTTTCCGGAAGACTAATTGCATAAGGCTGTGTCAGACATAAGCTAGAACACCAAGGCTACATCAAAATGTTGTTATGTTCTGAATAGTAATGCGGGCGGTTGTCTTTATAGCCATGGCAAGCTCCTAGCGTAACATTATCAGTCTCCAAAATCCTCCGAAGTCGGAGTATGGCTGCCGT
Organism: Phymorhynchus buccinoides; assembly: GCA_017654935.2. Taxonomy (NCBI): domain Eukaryota; kingdom Metazoa; phylum Mollusca; class Gastropoda; order Neogastropoda; family Raphitomidae; genus Phymorhynchus; species Phymorhynchus buccinoides. The sequence continues at coordinate 31,181 of JAGGCT020002258.1, forward strand.
ACATACGTGGCGGGGTAATAAAAAAAAAACACCCGGTCACACACGTAGGTCTAAATGTTCTCATCCCTAACTGATGTTTTTGTACCACAGTGTTCAAGTGTTGTTGGGATGATCCCAACATTTCTTTTTTTTAAATTTCAAGATTCACATATTTCTTCAATATTAGTTAAGCCTGTGGCAGGCATGTCCTCAGTAAAGAACAGCCATTTTTCAGGTGTTTTTTTCTCCAACGGAGCCAGAATGGTCAACATACTGACCGTGGGCCCTGAAGAGAAGACTGAAAAAGATCCCTGGAATCGTTTAGCCAGAGTGCGTCAACAACGACAACATGTCTTCGTCTATCGTATTAGGAGCCAGAATGGTCAACATACTGACCGTGGGCCCTGAAGAGAAGACTGAAGAAGATCCCTGAAATCTTTTAGCCAGAGTGCGTCAACTACGACAACATGTTTTCGTTTATCGTATTAATTAGGTTACCGCCTCCTTTCCATGCCTACGTTTCAATGTTTGAATGTCGCAATAATATTCTAATAATTATATTATGTTTCATTCTCCTCTCAACTGCTGACGAAGAGCCTACGCTCGAAAAAGCTCCACCTATGACTCCTTCAACAGGTCAGAATTTCCTCTCCCTTGTTTTTCGCTTTTCATAATAATTATATTGGTTTGTTTTTCAGGCTGTCGTCACCTCATCACCACCACCCCTTCAACAACCACCCCCTCCACAATACTTCCCCACCACCGCCCCAATCCTAACAACCACCACCCTGACCCCGACTTCTTCTTCTTCTTCGCAAGGACGCGCATGTGACCTCCCCCCACTGCCACCCACAATGACCCTACTGACCTTGATCCCCGATCAACGACCTTCACCCGCCGCCACGGAGATCAGCAGCGACGTGTTGGTGGGGATGGTGGGGGGCAGTGGTGGTGGTGGTGGTAGTGGCAGTGCGGGGGGTGGGGCCCAGGCCCACCCTCCTCCCCCCCACCAGCAGCACCCCGCTCCTTCGTTGTCCCTCCCCGCAGACCTGTGGCAGGATTTCCAGGCTCTGCAGGCGGAAACCCACCTGGATACCGCTTCACTGATCCGCCGACTCATCAGCCAGTACGGCAGGTAAAAACTAATGGAATAATTCTTCTTCTTCTTCTGCGTTCCCAGGCCATAATATATAGCCATAATGGGTAAGGTACGTATCCCTATTGAAGCCTTCTTCTCTGTTAATATCTGTACAATTCTAAATGCGTTAAACTTCTATTTTCTCTCTCTCTCTCTCTCTCTCTCTCTCTCTCTCTCTCTCTCTCTCTCTCTCTCTCTCTCTCTCTCTCTCTCTCTCTCTCTCTCTCTCTCTCTCTCTCTCTCTCTCTCTCTCTCTCTCTCTCTCTCTCTCTCTCTCTCTCTCTCTCTCTCTCTCTCTCTCTCTCTCTCTCTCTCTCTCTCTCTATGTATGTGCGTCCGGTTTTCGGTTTTCAGTGGTCTCCCCCGCTTCGTGCAGCCGACACATTCCGATTTCGGAGGAGCTCAAAAGAAGAAATAAATACTTGGAAGGCAGGAGAAATGGCAGGAGAATGGGGCCAATAAGTCAGAAAGATAGTAGACGATATATAGAAAGCAAAGGGAAAAGGAAGAGTCTAAGAGAGTGAAACAGATTAGAGGAAGTTACAAACACAGAACTTCCAGAAGGTGGGGGAACTATTTCTTGCAAAAGAGCTCCCCCCCCTCCCGGTATCCCCACGGGGGGGGGGGGGGGGGGAACTAATGGAAGATGAAGTGTGAGTGAGTGAGTGAGTGGGTGAGTGGGTGAGAACGAACGAGCGAAGGAATAGACGAACCGTGTAGAATATTGTTTTTATTGACGTGTTTGATGTTTACTGTGGTGGCACCGAGTCCTGAGAAGACCATTGCTGTTGACGGGACTGCAAACAATGTAAAACTAAATTAAAAAATAAATATAAATGAACGAACGAACAAACAAAAGAAGAAATGAACGAATTTTCATTTATAGAGGGTAATAGACTAAGCCTGGTGTGAGAGAGAGAGAGAGAGAGAGAGAGAGAGAGAGAGAGAGAGAGAGAGAGAGAGAGAGAGAGAGAGAGAGAGAGAGAGAGAGAGAGAGAGACACAGAGAGAGAGAAAGAGAGAGAGAGAGAGAGAGAGAGAGAGAAGGTTTGTGTGTGTATGTGTGCGTGCGTGCGTGCGTGCGTGCGTGTGTGTGTGTGTGCGCGCGTGCGCGCGCGCCTATGTGTATGTATGCATGTGTGTGTGTGTCTGTCTGTCTGTCTGTCTGTCTGTGTGTCTGACTGTCTTTCTCTGTCGATCTGTGTGACTGTCTGTATTTATGCTTTTATGTTTGATGACACAGTGACACGTTTTGTCTCATAATGTATTCCATACATACCTGCTAATGAATGAATGTTCTGTGCAGCGGCCCACACGGCGAGAACGAGCGACCCTCCCCCGCCACCACGGACACGGACAGCACCATCTGTGCCGCTGACGCCCTGACCCGGGGCTCCCCTGGACAGCAGAGCGCTAGTGGCGAGGCGACCACCATCACTTGTTACACCCCCCAGCACCAAGCGACTGGCAGCAGCGACACGGGCCTGCTGCCTGCCAACCCTTCCTCCTTCTGTATGGATGCTGCTGCCGCTGCTGACGGTGATGATGACGACGACAATGATGATGAGGACTGCCTGGTTCTGGATCTGAGCAGCGGGGGACGTGACACCCAACCGCTTTCCTCTACCAGCGCTCCTCTCTCTGTGGGATACGTGGAGGAGGAGGAGGAGGAGGAGGGCGAGACGGACGCGGAGTCCCCCTTAGACCTGACAGTCACCAAGACCAGAGAGCACGGCGGAGCCACTGCGTCGCTCAGCAGAGCCCCGGATGCGCACAGGACTCCCTCCGACAGCATTCTCTTCTCGGCGTTGTCCCACGGACTGGGGCGTCCGCTGGCCGTCTCGGCTCTACCCGCTCCCCGGCCCAGAGAGGCTCATTCTTCGGTGAGCGAAGTCTCCCCTTCCCTGCCACTACTGCGGCCCGTCTCCAGCAGCTTGTTCAACTTGTCAGAGCTGCCGGGGTCGGCCGCTGGTCCAGGAGTGGTCAGCTATGACGCTCAGACTGTGCTGGGACCGCCTCTGAGCAACGCGTCCACCACCAGTGCTGGTGGGTCCATGTGGTCAGAGGAGGCTCAGGCTAAGCAGAAGATTGTCCAGCATTTCCTGTCCCTGCCTGCCGGCCATCTCCAACAGATTTCGGCGGACGTTCAGCAAGTGTTGGGAGGAGGAGGAGGAGGAGGTGCTTATCACGAGAAGCAACAGCCTGCCTTGAAAATGGCTCCCGGTTTTTCTGACACTCACTTAGGCCTGCTTTCAGACAGCCCTCAGAACTCCTCCTCCTCCTCCTTTTCTTCGTCCATATCCTCGTTATCCTTGCCCACGCAGAGATACGTTGACCTCTCTCAACTGACTTCGGTCGGAGCGGCAGCTTCGCCTTCGATGATGCGTCTGCCCACAGTGACCCCGGTGCAGTGTCAGGGAACAGAGAGTGCCACCAGGAAGCAGCAGCAGGGGGAGGAGGTGGCGGTGAGCCAGTGCTCCGTGGCGATGACCCTGGCCTCCTTGCCCACCTCAGCCTCCACCGCCATCCTGCTGGACGTGGGTCCTGGGGGACTGGTGACCGGGGTGACCGGGGCTGGGGGCGGGCTGTCCACACTCAACATTCCCCTCATGGCCGCTGGGGCAGCGGGCCTGGTCGCCATCCCCTTCCTGCACACCCTCCCTGAAGCCTTGACCACCACTGTTGTGGCTCCTTCTCAGGGACACGTTCCTGTGGTCTCCCCCCTCTCTACTGCTTCTCCCTCAAGACAGACCCTTCCTCCTCCTCGTCCTCATCTGCCAGCTAGTTCTCTTCACGAACTGCCCCCACCCCCTCCTTACAGCGCAGCAGTGGCGGCTGCCCGCAGTAGTGGTGGTGACCCTCCCAAAAAGTCCGCCAAAGCCAAAATGGGCCGGCCCCGGAGCCAGCAGCCCAAGGCGCAGAAGGCCGCCCCGAAAGACATGAAGCTGCTGACGGAGAACACGCTGTTCCCCGGAGTCTACACCAGCATCCTCAAGCTGCCCTGGAGCAAACGGTCTCGCAGCAAATCCTCCGTCAAGATCAAAGACGTGGTTGGAAAATCGGCGACATGCACCAAGTTCTCCGCCTGTCTCTCCGATCCACGGGAAAACGCGCAGGGTGTTAACCCTATGGAGGTGACGGGTACCGGTCTCCAGCAACGCCGTCCGCACGAAGAACAGTCGCGCGGCATCTCCTCCGCTGTAGTAGTCTCTTCCCCTGATGCCCCCTCCGCCCTCAGCATCGTGTCCGTGCCTGTCCTAGTGTCTGACCAGCCCACGTCCGCATCAACCACCAGCTCCTCCTCTTCCTCAGTCATGATGATCTACCAGAACAGCGTCATGTCTGACACGGGAAAACCGGTCAGGAAGCGAGGCCGTCCTCCCAAGCTGCCCGTGTTGTCCCAGCTGCTGGCAGAGAACGCATCTCCTCAGGGCCGGCTGAGGGAAGAACAGAACATGACGCCCATGGACGTGGGCAGCTTCAGCTTGATTCCCCTGGCGACCCACCCAGCCTTCGACGGCTCCGCCGTGGCGTTCCCCTCCAGCGCTGTCGATGCTGTTGTGGCTGGTTTTGCCTCCGGTGCGCATCCAGAGCAGTTGCTGGGCATCAAGCAGGAGCCGATGGAAGTCGCGGAAACTCCTGGTGATGAACTGCAAACTCTTGGCGCGCCTGAGAGGAAAGAAGATCCCAGGGACCCGTGCCACGACTCGCGAAGACTTCATTTCCTAAAGCAGGAAGTTGATGAAGCTTCCTCCATCTCTGTAACGCCCGCTGACCCGAGGGACGCTCTCAACAAACACCGTAATATGCCGTACACGGACATACAACTCGCAAGCGTTAGAGACGCTGCTGATCTGCGAGATTCGAACCTCAGAGGCGCTAACATCAAAGAAACTGCGGATGGAGATAGTAGGTCTAATTACATACACCAGGAGACTAGAAACAACACACAGGTCAGCAAAGGAGGCGGAGGAGGAGGAGGAGGAGGAGTCAGCTTTCAGGACAGCAGTCTGGAGAGCCGTTTCCACATGCTGGCCAACCAGCTGGGGCTGGAGATCGGCAGCCCCTACCACACCAGCCTGGTGTACGGCCAGTCCCCCAGCGCCGCCGCCAAGCACTTCCTCTACCAGCCCGCCGCCGCCATGCTGCCCCCGCCGGGGGTCATGGAGGAGATGAAGCCTCGCCGACGCCAGCTCAACAACCTCATCAAACCCAGCGACGACTGCGTGTACACCTCCTTCAGGATCCGACCCCGCAACGCCGGGCGCCGCGGGGGGAAGAGAGGAGGCAAGCGGAGAGGAGGCGCAGCAGGGAGCAGGTGCAGCGGCTCCTCTTCTCAACTTCTCGGCCAGGAGGAGGTTGATCCGGGAGGGAGTCTCCTCGCTAAAGAGCAGGGGTTCAAGGAAGGGGGGGAGAGCCGCGGCGGGAGGTCCGGACACGGGTCTGCCGTCATCACCGAGATGATCCCCGGGGCTGGGGAAATCCCCCAACGCTTGTACCACGACCTCTACCACTGCAAAGTGTGTAACGAACTGCTGCCCGTCGACAAATCTCAACCCCACATCTGTGCTGCTGCTGTGTCGGCGGCGGCGGCTTCTCCCCCTCTGTGTTCGTGCGAGGTTTGTGGAACCGTGTTCTTGTCCAACTCCCCCCTCCTCCCCACTGATGCGACCAGGCTTTGTGAAGACTGTCTCCTCCTCCGAAAAACTCAACAGCATCCCCCGGAAGCCTCTGCCTCTGTCGAGGACGGCTCTTACGGTAAAGACCAGAACGTCTCTGAAGGGTTCGCGTGTCAACCGTGTGGCGTGCATTTCGTCAACATTTCGGACTACATTCAACACCGTCGCAGCGCCCACTTGGAAAAGCAGCTGAGCCGCCAGACCCGTAAGACCCACACACTGAAGACTCTGCCCTGCCCTTCCCGGGGCTGTCCCAGGCTCTTCCACATGCACGCCGAGCTTAACCGCCACCTCCGCAACGACCACCCTGAAGAGCTGAACCAGACTGCGGTGGTTGAGGAAGAAAAAGGACAATTATCCTCCTCGATTGCCGCACAGCCTGCTGAGACCTCTCAAGACGTGGACGTGGAGACGGTGCTGGCGGACAAGGAAGGAGAGAGTGGCGGTGAGGAGACTGAGATGGAGCTCGCCCTGTTCACGTGCTCGCACGGTTCATGCGAGCAGCGTTTCTCCACCGCTCTTCTCCTCTTGGAGCACGTGCAGGCGAGTCACGAGGACGTCAGCCACTGGCCGTGCCCCCTGCCGGGCTGTGTGCGGCAGTTCGGCTCGGAGAGACACCTGCGCGTGCACCTGCTGATGCACAAGGAGGAGAAGCCTCTCAAGTGCCCCTTCTGCCACTACCGCTGTCGGCAGAAGAACGCGATGCACTGGCACATGAGGAAGCACCCGGAGTCTAGCGCCGCCGGTCACTACCCCCACAAGTTTGCTGGAACCGCGGCGGATGGTTGAACGACTCTGGAACATGTCGTCAAAGGGAATATCTTAGTGTTGGTCGTGGGGGCAGTAGGGTGGGTGCCTTGTGCCTCCATACGGGGAGCTGGACGCCCCCCCCCCCCCCTCCACGAGTCTCTCTCTCCCCGTGGAGGGTCTTTCATGAAAAATAGTTCCCCACCTTCTGGAAGTTATGTGCTTGTAACTTCCTATTATCTGCCACAGTCTTTGACTCTGCCTTTTCCTTTTGCTTTCTGTCATCTACTATCTTTCTGACTTAATGGCCCGTTCTCCTGCCTTTTTTAACAAACATCTTCCAAATATTTTTTCTCCTTTCAGCTCCTCCGAAATAGGAATGTGTCGGCTGTACAAATAAAAAAAAAACTAAAAACCGGACACATACGTACCTTACCCATTATGGCCATATGACTTGGGAACGCAAAAGAAGAAGAAAATAAAGTGTTAGTGGAAACGTATGATGTGTGTGTGTGTGTGTGTGTGTGTGTGTGTGTGTGTGTGTGTGTGTGTGTGTGTGTGTGTGTGTGTGTGTGTGTGTGTGTGTGTGTGTTTGTTTGTTTGTCATTGATTGATGTAGTTGTGATTTGTGTGTGTGTGTGTGTGTGTGTGTGTGTGTGTGTGTGTGTGTGTGTGTGTGTGTGTGTGTGTGTGTGTGTGTGTGTGTGTGTGTGTGTGTGTGTGTGTGTGTGTGTGTGTGTGTGTGTGTGTGTGTTTGTGTGTGCGTTTGTTTATGTGCTAGAAAGAGAGAGAGAGAGAGAGAGAGAGAGAGAGAGAGAGAGAGAGAGAGAGAGAGAGAGAGAGAGAGAGAGGGGGGGGGGGGGAGGGGGGAGAAGAAAGATAATTCAGATTCAACTTTATGACTGTGATTGTTTTGTTCTCGAGTGCTTTTGATCATGTCAAATTTATCCTCATGTTTATCGACAACTGTGTGCTTCAATACCTCACCCCCACCCTTCTCTCTCTCTCTCTTTAAATCAACATTGCGATTTTATGTAGGCTATTGTTTTCCCCGCCAGTGATGTTATGCTTTTGTTAGAACTGTCTGTTTGCAACCCATCCCCCCCCCCCAATTTTTTATAAATTTTTTTTAAAAAGTTGCCCAGAACATAATTTTTCTTGAGATTTCGTCACGGTTTACCAAAAGCATATTAATTTCATTAAAATGTTTTTGGCATTATTTAAAGCTGTTCAGTCAAACACAGGAATTTTTTGTGTAGTTTTTCTTATCACTTTTCTCGGTAACTATAGCACATTTTCTGTGAAGTTCTTTTAATTTTGAAATGCTATGGATAATAACTCCATAACAAATGTATTATATCTTTCTCGATTCGCCGAGGCTTTTCTGTTTTCAGTGATTCTCAATATTTGATTTAAGCTTTAAATTCTTTAAAGCTAGTTATTTTCAATATTTGATGCAAGTGATTTAAATTAAGCTTTCATTGTTTAAGCTAGTTATTTTCAATATTTGATTTAAGCTTTAAATTCTTTTAAGCTTTTAGGCCCTATTTCCACACGTGACGTACTTAAAACCAGAGATGTGTAGAGACATCTCTGTTAAAACTAAATTAAAAACTCTTACATTTTTTCTCCTCCCAGTATGATTAATGTATATGGAATTTCTTTTTGTAATCTAGACTTTCCTTTCTAGTACATCTCTGGATAGGCCAGCCCCCAAGTCAAAGTTCCATACTCCCCACCCTCCTCACGCGCAGATCTACTTCCTCCCTCGAAGACGGAGTGTGGCTGTGCACGTGGCGGGGTAATAAAAGAACCGGTCACACACATAATGCTCTCGTCCGTAGTGTTCAAGTGCTTCCGCTGTTGGGATGATCCCTGGAGTCTTTTAGCCAGGGTAAGCCAACAACGACAACACCAACAACACCTGTTGGGTGTTGCTTGTAGTAAAAGACATGTGGTCATTATATAATCATGAGGTTAGAGGTGGGCTCTAAACAGAAAAACAAAAATTAAAAGAAAATAATTTTTTGTTTCCCCTTGAAGGAGATTTGCGCTGTGTTAGTGCTTTCATGTTGCTGTGTATTGATTTAAAAAAAAATCCTTTTGATCAATCATAATGTTTTCTAATCTCTCTCTCTGTCTGTCTCTGTGTCTGTCGGCCTGTCTCTCGGCCTGTCTCTCTCTCTCTCCCTCCCTCTCTCTCTCTCTCTCTCTCTCTCTCTCTCTCTCTCTCTCTCTCTCTCTCTCTCTCTCTCTCTCTCTCTCTCCTCTCTCTCTCTCTCTCTCTCTCTCTCTCCATCTCTCTCTCTCTCTCTCTCTCTCTCTCTCTCTCTCTCTCTCTCTCTCTCTCTCTCTCTCTCTCTCTCTCTCTCTCTCTCTCTCTCTCTCTCTCTCTCTCTCTCTCTCTCTCATACCTTAGTTTGGCTTAATTTTAAGCGACAGGTTAGTTTAACTAGTGTTAGCCCTATGTGCACTTGGTCGCCCGCGCCACGCCTCTTTGATGTCATGTCAAATTAGCATAGGCCTATAATGTATTAATTTATTATTCATTTGTAGGCCCTCTGCTGCCATGCTCATAGTAACCCCGCATAGTTGCCATGCTGCAGATGTAAGCTTATAAATGTATAGGGGAAGACGGGGTAAATAGCGCATGGGCGGGTAAGAAGCCCACCCCAATTATCTCATGATAATAAAGAAAATTTCAGTCAAATTTGCCCATGAGACGAATGCTAGACATTAACGCTCGTCTCATGGGCAAAACGAGACTGAAATTTGCTTCATTTCATGAGATAATTGGGGTGGGCTTCTTACCCGCCCATGCGCTTTTTACCCCGTCTTCCCCTACGTGTTGCCATGTAGGATTGCTTCCATTTTCTGGAAGTTCTGTGCAAACTTGCAACTGTTCCTCTGATCTGTCACTCTCATTGACTCTGCCTTTTCCTCCTCTTACTGTCTTCTACTATTTTGCTGTCTGCCTTTACCCCCCTTCTTTCTATCATCTACTATTTTCATTCTTTGGTTGTCTTATTCATATTGACCTTATTTTCCTGCCTTTTCCCTCCTTCTTAATATCATCTACTATTTTTCATTTTTTTGCTGTCTTATTCATATTGGCCCTATTTTCTTGCCTTTTCCCTCCTTCTTAATATCATCTGCCATTTTGCTGTATTATTGGCCTATTTTCCCGCCTTTTTCATATTTTATTTTCAAAAATCCTTCCAAATATAATATAAAGTTTCTTCTGAGAGCTCCTCTGAAATGGGAATATGTCGGCTAAATGCAGGGGAGGGGGGGGGGGGGGGGGGGGGGGGGGGAGCAGTGAAAACTGAAAACCGGACACATTATTTGGGTCTACCCCACCCATCCATTATGACCATTTTTGTTGTTGTTGATGCTGTTGTACCCTGGCTAAAAGACTCCAGGGATCATCCCAAACAGCTGAAGCACTTGAACACTATGGTACAAAAAATGCACCAGCTAAGGATGAGAACATTTACGTGCGTGACCGTTTTCGGGATTACCCCGCCACGTGGGCAGCCACACTCCGACTTCGGCGGGGGATTTTGGGTACTGGTGATGTTATGCTAGGTAGCTTGTCATGGCTATCCCCGCATAACTGGATGCGAAGGAAGAAGTCACGATGAAAGGGCGGTAAACTCCAACAGAGCGAAGTGTGAACAATGGGTATTTCTCTTCAGGCCTATGTCATGGTGCTGTAGGCCTAGCCTATTCTTATTAACCCTTTCACCGCCAATGTCACATTTTAGCACCACAATGGTTTAACCCTTTCGCCGCCAGCCATTTTTCGGCCCAAAAATGCCTAACTTGTCTGGGTAGAGAACAAGTTTGTATCTGCAATATTGTCAATTCCTCTCTGACATGTATAACATTAGGAAAATAGTGTCTTCGGATAACAGGCCCTGATTTGATGCCTTTTAGTGACATGGGTGTTAAACCATTGTGGTGCATAATTGCGACATTGGCGGTGAAAGGGTTAACACCCATGTCACTAAAAGGCATCAAATCAGGGCCTGTTATCCAAAGACCCTATTTGATTAATTTTGGGAAGTAAGGATAGGCCTAATGTTAGTCACCGTATTCGCAATATTGCAGATATTTTATTTTCTCTACCCAGTTAAGCTTAATGGTATTTTTTTGGCTGAAAAATGGCTGGCGGCGAAAGGGTTAATTAACCTAACTGCTATTTTGGATGTCGAGACCAGAGTGTATGCCTTTCTTCACTCGACCACTACCTCCAATACATTGTTAAAATGTGCCTTAAAATTCAAAATGCATTGTGATTTATTTATGCCAGATCTATGTCTTCCTCATATATAAATAAGCCTATTTTTTCTAATTGCTTCTTGATGTGATGAGAACTATCAGATTTGTATTGCATAACATAATTAGGCATTATATATGCCAATGGGTGAACGGTATGTGTGATGACTGAGAGAGAGAGAGAGAGAGAGAGAGAGAGAGAGAGAGAGAGAGAGAGAGAGAGAGAGAGAGAGAGAGAGAGAGAGAGAGAGAGAGAGAGAGAGAGAGAGAGAGAGAGAGAGAGAGAGAGAGAGAGAGAGAGAGAGAGAGAGAGAGAGAGAGAGAGATTGGTCGATATCATTTTTTATTATAAGCATTCCCCGAAGTCGGAGTGTGGCTGCTCACGTGGCGGGGTAATAAAAAAACCCGGCCACACACGTAATGTTCTCATAAATAGCTGATGCATTTGTACCACAGTGTTCAAGTGCTTCGGCTGTTGGGATGATCCCTGGAGTCTTTAAGCAACAACAACAACAACAATAACATACTATAAACGTTTGTAATCCAAGTGAAGATGTAGGCCTACGTGTTTGGTTTTGCTGTATGTTTTTTAATCAATGTGCATCTGTTTCAGTTCAATGTGCATCTGTTTCAGTTCAATGTGCATCTGTTTCAGTTCAATGTGCATCTGTTTCAGTTCAATGTGCATCTGTTTCAGTTCAATGTGCATCTGTTTCAGTTCAATGTGCATAAACTAGACCTCTGAATCTAAAAAAAGAAGAAAAGATTGAAGAAAATAAATATAAGACATGATTAAAACAAGTGTGTGTGTGTGTGTGTGTGTGTGTGTGTGTGTGTGTGTGTGTGTGTGTGTGTGTAGGTGTGTGTGTGCGCGCGCGTGTTCCTTCGAGCATGTATGTATACATAGCTCAAATTAGCCTACACCAGCAAAAAAACCCAAAAAAATAGATAGGAGAAACGAATGAAAGTTCGTTTAGCGTCCTCCGACCTGAAACAGGTATGCCTTCATATGGGACACTTTTAGGCAGTAAAGACAGTGGGACGTTTCTGGGGGTACTGCCCCAATGCTGACCAGGAAAGTCCCCAATTACCGACTGGATAAGCCAGCTGGCTAAAGCATGAAGGTAGCTAGCAGAAGAATCAGGTAGGCCTACTTTCATTTTATAATCTCGATAACAAAATAAAATGTTCACACTTTGTAGGTTGTTCCACACACACAATCTGTATTATCCAAAATAAGAAGTTCAGGTCAAAATCCGTTGATGACTCAGTAACTAAAATCTTGAAAAAAAGAAAGATTTTGTTGGTATCTGAATGGCATGATCTTAATTAGATAGGGGAAGACGGGGTAAAAAGCGCATGGGCGGGTAAGAAGCCCACCCCAATTATCTCATGAAATGAAGCAAATTTCAGTCTCATTTTGCCCATGTGACGAGCGTTAATGTCTAGCATTGACTGAAATTTTATTTATTTCATGAGATAATTGGGGTGGGCTTCTTACCCGCCCATGCGCTTTTTACCCCGTCTTCCCCTATCTTTCTTTTTTCCTCATTTTTGTTTTTCAATCATCGTTATGCCAAACTCCCAGCACTGTAGTTTTTTTGGGCCAATAGGCTTACTCCACCAAATTAACTTAAAAAAAGACATTGGAAAATATTTTGTTGATATTCGAACATTGTTAAATCGATTAATAATTTAGTTTAAAAAGGAAAGTTGTTCAAGGGCCTGCTACACCACATACGATTCGCTGACAATGCGATGCGATTGTGACGATGTGAGTCACGATTCACGTGAAATTCATACTTGAGTATAAAGAGCGAAAGTAGTAGAATTATTTTTAGACGTAATACGTATTTCACGTGAATCATGACTCGCATCGTCACAATCGCATCGCATTGACAGCGAATCATGTAGTGTAACGCGGTTCAACAAGCACGTCAAACAGATCCCAAGTCGTAACAACATCTTTTGAACTTCGAAATTAAAGTAAACAGAAGAGAAAAAAACTATTACCGAAATAATTGGCAAAGATTGGCACTTTAACCCTTTCACCGCCAACGTCGCATTTTTGCACCACAATGATTTAACACCCACGTCACTAAAAGGCATTAAATCAGGGCCTGTTATCCAAAGATCCTATTCTCTTAATTTGGGGGTGGTAAGGATAGGCCTTACTTTAAATATGTCACAGAAGAATCCCCAATATTACAGACATAATTTTTTCTGTACCCAGGTAAGTTTAATGGACATTTTTTGCTGAAAAATGGCTGGCGGCGAAAGGGTTAAATTGAAAAACCCAAAAACAAAGCGGGAACGAGTTGATAAAAGTACGATTTGACCGGTCACCCCCCCAAAAAATGCTGCAAGAAGGAATATACAGGGGACGTCACTTGCGACCAACACACGAAGAGTGACAAGGGACACCGACTTGTGACGTCACCATCGAGAAGGAAGTGAACATTTAGCTTCAAGGGACCAAGACAAGTCATTGTTAGATTTTCCGTACGGGAAAACCTTTTTTGTGGAAGACCATCAGCATGTCTAAAATCATAATTTATACCACCAGCGTCTCTTCGTCGACGGCGGTAAGTGTTGGCTTTGTTGCACAATCATGTACCTAATTTAGAGTTGATCTTTGTTCAGGGTGAGGGTGCACGCCCAAGTTTTGCATCTGATCTTCTTCGCTGTGCGTGGCCACAATCAACTTTGATTATTTTGCCACGGAACCGGGAGGTTCTACCACTTATGGCTTATGCCCGAAGAAAAGGCTCAAAGCCTGAGAAGAAACTGAAAAGTTAGGCGTTAGGCTTAGACAGAAGAGGGGCAGATAAAAAGGTAAAGGATTAAGTGCTTGCACTGGGTTAAGACCTACCCCCCAGTTGTGCACTGATGCAGACTGATATATTTGTCTTCTTCTTCTTTCAGTTGGGGATGTTTATCCTGCCCCGCGCTCACCGGTCTTCATTCAGACCATTAATACCACACAGGATCCGTGCTATGTGAATTCGTGTCATCCATCCCACCGCCACACGGCCTACTCGTACCGAATAGTAACAATGTGGAATGGACAGTTTAACATGTGCGCAAGCTCTTGTGCATGCATTCGCACACGGGACCTCGTTTTTTGAAAAGTCTCATTTGAAGGATTTCCCCCCAACTGACGTCAGGTACCCGTTTACACCTGGGTGGAGTGAGGAAAATAGGAGTAAAGTGCCTTTCCCAAGGAGTGAAGGACACACCACTGTGACCTGAGCTGGGTTACTGTTAGAATCCGCACACTTGCAAACCTGATGGATTATGAGCTAGCGACTCTTACCAACTGAGCTACAGCGGCTCCTACTCCTAGTCAGAGGTTCCGCTAGCCTACCAAAAGTTTCGGTGGACAGTACCGGCAACAGGAAAAAATTCAGGTACTGGCCATCACACAGCCGGTGCAATCAAACTTCGCTGTGCAGAAAATATCTGTACATAGATCTATGCGATCGTAATGCGTCGTATGTTGCCTTTTAAGACCAAGTTACATCACTTTTGTGATGTTGTCGTCATCATCAGACAAACAGAATGACAGAAAGACGTCAGAGGGGGGTATACAGATAAGAAACCGGAGAGCAGAGAGCAGGAAGGCCACAAGCGGGAACACAACCTTGCTATATATATATACGTAAGCATGACGCAAAACTTTTATCGCGCATCTGCCTGATGTAGGTGTGTGACGCAGGGTCTTTCCTTACCAGCTCGAAAGAAAGTCTCAGGTACCGGTACGCGACACCGATAACATTAATTTTTATCGGTACTAGACCAAAAAATGTCGGTAAAAACAGGCATATGCCGGTCAACGGAACCTCCACTAGTCGAACAAGGTCCCAACTACTATTAGTACTAAGGCTAAATCTTGATCATTATTTTTGTTGGAGAGCCTGACTTGTTTTATTTCTGTCCGGACAGAATATATTATTATATTTTGCCTGTCTGTCGTTTCCGACAATGACTGCCAGATAGCAGCTGGGGCAGCTGCTATTCCGGTGGGCTGGGCTAAAATTTGTTTACAGTGGAGAAGTCTTGCCCCGGGTTCATCCCCACTCTCTCTGCCTAAGGGATTTGAGACTGAGAGTTGGCGTTGGGGAAGGTCCCCAAAGGCCAACCAATCCCATTGGCTGCAGCACTAGATTAGATACGAAAGACTAAGCTGTACCATGATATTCCAGCACTGTAGAATATCATTTGATTTATAGTACAGCTGTCATTTACTATTGGCCCTTTCTACAGGCCAAAACAACAAATGCTGGTTTTCTGGTTTTCTGTTTCCCTAGTGTTTGGCTGCCGACCGTAAACTTCTTTTTGATGAATGGAAAAAAAAGAAAAAGAAAGTAAGCGAGCAAACAGAAACATAAAACATTAACCCCTTCACTGCCCCATGACGGATATTTCCCTCATTCTTTCTTGTAGGACTGTCCCACTGAAAGCCTCCATACAGGGATGTACTATTGAATTCATATCTTTAACCCCTTCACTGCCCCATGATGGATACTTCCGTCATTACTTCCTGTAGGGTTGTCCCACTGAAAGCCTCCATACAGAGATGTACCATTGAATTCATATCTTTAACCCCTTCACTGCCCCATGACGGATATTTCCCTCATTCTTTCTGATTGTCCCACTGAAAGCCTCCATACAGGGATGTACCACTGAATTCAGATCTTTAACCCTTTCACTGCCCCATGACGGATATTTCCCTCATTACTTCTTGTAGGAATGTCCCACTGAAAGCCTCCATACAGGGATGTACCATTGAATTCATATCTTTAACCCCTTCACTGCCCCATGACGGATATTTCTGTCATTCTTTCTTGAAGGACTGTCCCACTGAAAGCCTCCATACGGGGATGTACCATTGAGTTCATATCTTTAACCCCTTCACTGCCCCATGACGGATATTTCCCTCATTCTTTCTGGTAGGACTGTCCCACTGAAAGCCTCCATACAGGGATGTACCATTGAATTCATATCTTTAACCCCTTCACTGCCCCATGACGGATATTTCCCTCATTCTTTCTTGTAGGACTGTCCCACTGAAAGCCTCCATACAGGGATGTACCATTGAGTTCATATCTTTAACCCCTTCACTGCCCCATGATGGATATTTCCCTCATTCTTTCTGGTAGGACTGTCCCACTGAAAACCTCCATACAGGGATGTACCATTGAATTCATATCTTTAACCCTTTCACTGCCCCATGATGGATATTTCCCTCATTCTTTCTGGTAGGATTGTCCCACTGAAACTAGTGAAAGCCTCCATACAGGGATTTTACCATTGAACTCAGATCTTTAACCCCTTCACTGCCCCATGACGGATATTTCCGTCATTATTTCTTGTAAGAATGTCCCACTGAAAGCCTCCATACAGGGATGTACCATTGAATTCATATCTTTAACCCTTTCACTGCCCCATGACGGATATTTCCGTCATTATTTCTTGTAGGATTGTCCCACTGAAAGCCTCCATACAGGGATGTACCACTGAATTCAGATCTTTAACCCTTTCACTGCCCCATGACGGATATTTCCCTCATTCTTTCTGGTAGGATTGTCCCACTGAAAGCCTCCATACAGGGATGTACCACTGAATTCAGATCTTTAACCCTTTCACTGCCCCATGACGGATATTTCCCTCATTATTTATTGTAGGACTGTCCCACTGAAAGCCTCCATACAGGGATGTACCATTGAATTCAGATCTTTAATCATTTTGAAGGGTTAGTTTGTCCAGATATATTTTAAAGTAGCACAGTTTAGGCATACTGAAGTTATTTTATGCTAGATTATTTATTTCATTAAGTATGCCCTCTCTGAATTCAAAATGGCCATGGCAGTGAAAGGGTTAATAAGTGCAAAAGTGTACTGTTTTGTTTGATTAAAATAAATACCGGGTATTCACACACATAGACCGAACACAAGATTAAAAAAAAAGAGGGGAAAAAAGCCTAGTAGTATTACCTACCTACCCTATTTTTCAAACTGATGAAACCCCAAACAAACATAATAATAATGGGAATTTATATAGCGCTCTTTCTCACATGAGCTCAGTGCGCTTTACATTGAGAACAAGAACATTAAAGGCAAACAAATAATGAATCATTAGAAAGTAAAATAAACACAATGATTGCACGCAACGTTCTGTTACTTCCTCACACACACGCACGCGCGCGCGCGCATGCGTACGCGCGCGCATACACACGCACGCCTGCATGCATGCAGGCACACACACACATACATGCACAAACACACACACACACACACACATGAATACACGCACGCATACATATACACGCACGCACACACTCGCACACAATTATACAAAAGAGTAAATATTTTAGAGTAAAAGGCCTAAAAAAAACCATGGTTATATATAATCCGATCCTTAATCCTTTCTTATTTTTGCTTTAATTAGTTTAAATAGCACTGTTATGACAGCTAAGTGCTTTTGGTTCAATGGTTGGTCTTGGTTGGTTTCAGATCAAAAAGCAGCAAGAGAGAATCTGCTCGCAGCTGGAGAGCAAAGGCATCAAGTATGAAACGGTGGATATATCGACGTCGACGGAGTGCCGAGAGCAAATGAGGGACAAAGTGAAGAGCGGCGGGGGAGAGGACAAGGCTCTGCCTCCCCAGGTGTTCAACGGAGATACCTATGTAGGGGTAAGGATACACTTTTGATTAACTCATTCGCATCGCAACGATTTTGAATTATATAACAAATCACCCCAGCCATACAGTGATTATCCTGTCTTGCGCACTTTCACACACGAATGCAACTACAGGTAGTGTCACCAGTTTAATGAGACGAGGATGAAGAGTGATGAATGATGAGTGATGAAGATTGGTTGATGAACATTGGTGAAATTCTGTAACACAGAAAAACGAAAAAAAACCAACTAAATAACAATACCAACCTAAATAACTAAAATTTGAAACAAATAGTAAAACACCAGACTGATAGCATCTTCAGGTGTTCATGACAACGAACGCAACAAAAAATGAGCGACACTGAGACAGACCATCTCATACTCTATAAAAAAACATATACGACCAGACCCTCTCATACTCTATATGGAAACATATACGACCAGACCATCTCATCCTCTATAAGAAAACATATACGGTTTTTGGCCTTCTTACGTTCTTGCCCTTAGACTCTACAAAGGGATAAACATCGTAAAATAAAAGAACACAACACTACGTCAATGCAAATGCACTAGTAAATGCATCACTAAAATAGTAGAAACAACTGAGCTGTACAGTAGTCCATGGAGGTGACTAAACCAGGCATGAAAGAATTCCGCGTTTCGCGGAATTTGTTCAAAACTTCCGCGGAAAAAAAAAAAATTCTGCGTAAAGGACCGATCTTGCCGTATTCTTGTATCTACAAGTCTCTATTTGGCGATTCTGAAACTGGTTAACCGGAAGTCGCTTTAGCTCACTCGCTTCATTTGTGTGAAGGAAGGCGAAACGAGTAGCTCCCGCTCAACAAAAGTAGCGATGTTAGCTGAAAATGTGGGTGGAAGGATATTTGTGCCGACCAAATTTTCAGAATAGATTATGCCCCCTGAACAAAACTTGTGACGTGAGTTAGGTGAAAAGGTGGTTTGAAAAAAAATGTTGGGAACGTTTTGCCCCCGCCCCCAGCTCAACAAAACTTCGGACGTTAGGTGAAAATCTGGGTGGAAGGATTGTTCTCCGCTGAAAAAAAAAATCTCATTCTTTGATGCTTGAAAGATGTTTGCTGGTTAAAAAAAATTTGGAACGTACTGTCCCCCCCCCCCCCCCCCCCCGCTGAACAAAACTTCCGACGTAGGTGAAAATCCGGGTGGAAGGATTTCTCGGCTGAAAAAATCTCCTCTTTTTTCATCTTCATCCACTTTCATGCCTGCTAAACCTAAACAACACAAAAAATACTACTTCATCACTATTGCAAATTTACTGAATGATTTGCTGAGCGAT
>JAGGCT020000225.1:0-20000 GCA_017654935.2 Phymorhynchus buccinoides
CGGTCAGACGTAAATGCAACTATCAAAATACCACAATCAATGCAGTGCGCATTATTAAACACGCCCATTAGCAATCAATACAGCTGCAGTCATATTAACACGCATATTGGCCTCTTAAGGATGCAGCAGGGCTAGATGTGACCACGAAATATCAATTGTAGGTAATAACGCATAGCATGCTTGTTGCTATTGTATATATTTAGCACACTATAGCAAAAACAACATTGAAATTTAAACACCATTGTGTCATCAGTGCTGGTTTGTTGGTGCGTGTGCGCGCGCAACAGATGGAGTGATTTGTTCTAACTTTCAACCTTTTGTCGCCTCTTGGACACAATGATTGAGCACCCATGTCATGAAGGCATCAATGAGGGTCTGTTATCTGATGTTCTTAATGTTGGGAGGTAAGAATAGGCCCTATTTATGGACGTCGCAAAGGAATCCCCAAAATAATTGCAGATGAAATCTTTTCTTACCCAGATGAAAATCATTTTCTATACCCAGGTTAGGTTTAAGGAGAGTTTGGGCTGAAATGGCTGCGTTGATAAGGGTTTTTAAGCAGATATTTTAGGATACGACAAGGTAAAAAAAACGACTATCTGTCAGAGGGTTTGCAATCTTTGGGAACTTTTGTAGCAAAATCAAATTAGAAAAGAATCTTGGGTTCTCTAAAATTGACCTTTTTTGGGTGTAAGGGACAAAAGATAACGAAACGATCTACCAACTGCCCTGGATGAAAAAAGGTTTCTCTTCTCTTTCCCTTGATCATTTCTGCAGCGTTTGATACTATTGACCACTCTATCATCAGTCCTAGACTTCACACCTCTTTGGTCTATCTGGGCTGTCTTTCCGGGTTTTCTCCTACCTCTCTAATCGCAGAACAGACAGTTGTGTTCAATGGTTCTCCCACTTCTCCAAAACGTCTTCAGTTCGGTGTGCCCCAAGGTTCAGTCTTAGGCACTAATCCTTTCTGTTCGTTATACCAACCTCTCTCCACCATCATCAACCAGCATTCTCTTCAAAATCATAGCTTTTCTGATGATAATCAGCTGTACTTCTGCCCACCTGAGTCAGTAGATCAAACGATTATTCTACTAAGTGTGCATTTCTGCTGTTAAAACATGGATGTTCTATAACAAACTGTAACTAAATGCTTAAAAGGACAGAGATTCTTGTGCCTTTAACCCACAATTAAAAACTCAGGTTCTCCCAGTTTTTATCCACATTTGATGGCACTGAGATCAAGCTATCTAGCATCTGTCCGCAATCTAGGTGGTCACTTTGGCCCCAAAAACCTTTCCTTTCAAACAGCATGTTCCAATGTTTGCAAGTCTTACTATCTAGAACGCGAAGAATAGTTCAATCCGCCGTTCCTCTCTCATATGCCCTGAAGACTCTAGTATAAGCTTTTGTTCTGTCTCGCCGTGAACTACGGTAACTCACTTTTTCTGGCTGTCCAGAATCTCAATCTCTAAGCTCCAAAAGGCTGCCCGTCTCATTTCTCGCTCCCCTAGGTCACGATCATATCACTCTGGTTCTCGTTTCCTACATTGCTCCCAGTTATCAATCACGTTAGTCTTCTGATTCTCGTCTCCTTTCCCTTCCATCCACCGTCTCAAATATGCTGCCCAACGTTCTTTTTCCTGTTTCAAGCACCATCTCTTTGGAATTATCTGCCTTAGCCCTCTCCGACACAACTCAGTCTCCTCATTCAAAAACTTCTTAAAACCCATCTTTTTCCTGCTGCACCCTAAATATTTGATCAGGTTGTCTATCGTTGTGTGCACGTGAGGGACCCCGATAGAATAGAGGTTTGTGCAGTGTTTTGTGTGTGTGTGTGTGTGTCAAGTCAGTCAAGTCAAGTCAAAATGATCCTTTTATTGACGCATAAAAGAGTAAGCTTGATAAAGCTTTTTACGCCGTGTGTGTGTGTGGGTGTGGGTGTGTGGGTGTGTGGGGGTGTGTGTGTGTGTGTGTGTGTGTGTGTGTGTGTGTGTGTGTGTGTGGTGTGTGTGTGTGTTTGTGTGTGTGCTGTGGGTTTGTGTGTGTGTGTGTGTTGGTGTGTGTGTGTGTTGTGTATGTGTGGTGAGCATGCATATGAGCATACATGTGTGCTTGTGTGTGTCTGGTTTTGTTGGGTATGGTGCACGCATGTGTAGTGTGTGTCGTATGCATGTGGGTGTATCTGTTACGTGAGTATTTGTATGTGTATCCTCTAAGTTTGTGTATGTGTGTGGTGTATGTGGTCAGTCCATGCAACTCAGTTGCTATGGCTTACGATGAAGATGATATATGAGTCAGGTTGCTAAATGTGAGAGGCGCGTGTACCGTGGTGCCTTCTGTGTGGTTTGTGTGTGTGTGTGCGTGTGCGTGCGTGGTGCGTGTGTGTGTGTTGTGTGTGTGGTCTGTGTGTTGTGTGTGTTGTGTGTGTGGTTGAGAGAGAGAGAGATGGAAGGAGAGGGGAAGAGGAGAAGAGCGAGAGAGATAGAGTTGCATTGTATATGCGTTGTTAGCTGTTTTGTGTTAGTCTAAAATGCTATTTTGTTGATGGAATAATGATTGTAAAGGCTTTTGGGCTCATTTTGGGATAAGCGCCTATCTAAAGTACTACTTATTATATTATATTATTTTATTATATTATTATTAGTATATTATTAGTATTGTTATTATCATACGGAACCCTCATAGCATATTCAATCGTTTTCGTCCAGCATACTAAGTTTTTACAAATTTTGATGGGATTGACTTTCTACTAAACCCCGTGTTTAAAGACAACCACCCGTGACACTTTTTCCTCATTGGATGGCCGGCTTTGCTTTTAATACCGCCATCTTCCAAAAATGATCATTCTATGCCAGAAATCAAAGTAAACACATCAAAAATGTCTGGCAGAGGGTAAAGGAGGAAAAGGTCTGGGAAAGGGGGGCGCCAAGCTGTCACCGAAAGGTGCCTTCGTGGACAATATCCAGGGTACACCACGCCCGCTATCCGTAGTCTGGCACGTCGTGGTGGATCAAGCGATACTCGGGGCTCATCTACGAGGAGGACCGTGGCGTATCTCAAAGGGTTCTTGGAGAACGTGATCCGTGATGCTTGTCACCTACACCGAGCACGCCAAAAGGAGACCGTTGACCTCCATGGACGTGGTGTACGCCTCAAAACGCCAGGCCGCACCCTCTACGGCCCTGTTGGTGGTTAGGCCCGAACCTTGCCTCGACTTAAGAGATCAAAAACAATCTCGAAAAGCCCCGTTTCAGGGCTACACATTTTCCCAAGTTGGGTCACACAGTCTGTTGCACATAGTTGATGTACATGTTAGTCTTAGTGTCAACATGGAGCTGCTACCAGAGTGATTGTAGCGTCTCATTCGCTTTTATCATAAGAGAGAGAGTGGTAAACGCCAATATCTACCAGGGTGAGAAGCCCATGCCAATTAAATTCAAAGAAATGACACAAAAATTTCAGTTACATATTACATGACTTAAAATACCTCATTGAAATTTCATGATGTGGGTCAAACAAGATGAGGTTTTTCGAATATATTTATGACCCGTTTTTTTCGTTTATCATTTCTGTACTGGAAAAGTGAAATAATCTTATATTTCGACCAAAACGCTGATTCTAAGTTGCGTGTTGAACGATACTTTTCTTTTTACAGCAACGACTTTGAGTGTCAGCTTTGAATAGAAGTCAAAAATGGTTTAGTTCGCACACTTCTTAGCACTCACAACGATTTCATCTTTATGTCAAATGTTGTAATATACACAAATGTTTCTTTATCCTCGATGATTGCTTAGCACAGAGGAGAATGCGTGTTCGTAGGGGTCCGGTCTAGTTAGTCGCAGCTACGAGTTCGATACTGGGCCAAAGCGTCAATTTTTTTTATTTCTTAGTTTTGTTACGGTGCATTCTTTTCAGTTCGCGCACGTAGCGGCATTTGTTTTTTGTATGTAAATCGAGATAACTGTAGCATTGACAAATCGATGCTGTTTTGTCATTCTAAAAATATCTGAACTGAAGCAGACTATTAACTTGTCTACATGCAAGATCTAATATGGTTAAATGGTCTCGGTCTGTCTGTCGTCTGGCTGACACTGATTTGTTTTTTTCGTTTTCTGTACCCCTACCCTCTCACTCATGTCCCTGGTCCTGTCAAACCTGTCTCGTTCTCTATGTTCCGCCTGTCTGTCTCCTATGTCCTCTCGGTCTCTGTCGTCCCGATCTGTCACTTTCAGTCTGTCTCTGGTTTGACACTGAAGTGATTTATCTGTTCACTGTCTCCCAACCCCTGACACTATGCCCCTCTCTGTCGTTTGTCGGGTATGTGTGACAGGTCTGTCTGTCTCTCCCTCTCTCTGTGATCTCAAAATGTGTGTTATCAACACGCAGCAGACCACTTAATTTCGGTTCTGGAATGGCTGCCTGTCTGTCTGCCTGCTTCCTGTCTGTCTCCCTATTCAGCCGGTATCTCCGGTGTGTGTGTTGTTGTGTCGGTGGTGTGTGTGTGTGTGTCGGTGTGTGTGTGTGTGTGTGTGTGTGTAGTGTGTGTGTGTGTGTGTGTGGTGTGACTGTATCTGTGTGTGTGTGTGGTGTGGTGTGTGTGTGTGTGTGGTGTGTGGTGTGTGACTCGTGTGTGTGCGTGTGTATGTGTGAGTGTGTGCGCGTTGAGAGAGACACTGAGAAACAGACAGAGTCGTCTAATGGGTGCCTCAGGAGCTTTGCCTCAGGAACTAACCGCTTCCTCCAATCATTCCTGCCTTCCGCTGTCCGCTGCCACAACGCTGGTGTCAACCGATGACGGCCTGCATGTGCACAGTGAAATCGCCCACTCCATATCATCTATATGGAGTGGGGTGATATAGAACAAACACCGAACTAAGCGTTTCTGATTTTCTGTCTCACTACACAGCTCACTCTATGTCTCTCTCTCTCTCTTTCTGTCTGTCCTTCTGTGTCCTCTCGGTCTGTCTGTCTCTATGTCCTTCTCTGTCTGTCTGACTTGAAACTGATTTGGTTTTTCTGTTTTCTGTCTCACTCTATGCCCCTATGGATATGTCTCTATGTCCCTCTCTGTCTGTCTTTACTTCCTCTCTGTCTCTGTCTGTCTATCTGTCTGTCTCTATGTGTCCCTATCTGTCACTGTCAGTCTGTCTTTGGTTTGACACTGAATTGATTTCTCTGTTCCCTGTCTCCCAACCTCTGACTCTATGTCCCTCTCTGTCTCTGTCTATCTGTCTGTCTCTATATGTCCCTATCTGTCACTGTCAGTCTGTCTTTGGTTTCTGACACTGACACTGAATTGATTTCTCTGTTCCCTGTCTCCCAGCCTCTGACTATGCCCCTCTCTGTCTTTGTCTGTATGTGTGACGGTCTGTCTGTCTCTTCCTGCTTGCCTGTCTGTCTCCCTCTTCGAGTGTGTGTGTGTGTGTGTGTGTGTGTGTGTTGTGTGTGTGGTGTGTGTGTGTGCGTGCGTGCGTGTGGCGTGTGCGCGTGTGTGTGCACGAGTTGAGAGAGAGACACTGAGAAACACACACACACACACACACACACACACACACACACACACACACACACACACAACACACACACACACACACAGAGAGAGAGAGAGAATGCGTTTCTCGACACGCTCCCTTTAATAGGACTTTAGAAGGACTTCTAAGATTTCATAATGATATTAATAAGTCTCACACTATATCGATGCGAATATAGGCCATGATCTTTTATTTAGGAAAAATAATTTTGCAGACATATGATACAGAGAGAGTAACACGGGTGAAATACCACCCCAAATACTGATCAGGCCCAACGTTGCTTAACTTCAGTGATCGGATGGGAACCAGTGTTTTCAACGTGTTATGGCCGTTGGCGAACAGAAACCAAACGCAAACGGAACCTGAATGATTGAGCCAAAAGGTGAATATACTTTCTTTCTTTTTTTTACAGGTGAACTGTGTGCACAATCCGTGTCGCAAAATGGTATAACTGAAAGACAGCGCTTCTGAGCACCGCTACAGGCCTGGAACTGTTGCTCTGCGTGAGATCCGTCGGTACCAGAAGAGCACCGAGCTGCTGATCCGCAAGCTGCCCTTCCAGCGCCTGGTGCGTGAGATCGCCCAGGACTTCAAGACCGACCTGCGCTTCCAGAGCTCGGCCGTCATGGCCCTGCAGGAAGCCAGCGAGGCCTACCTGGTGGGTCTCTTTGAGGACACAAACTTGTGCGCCATCCACGCCAAGCGTGTGACCATCATGCCCAAGGACATCCAGCTGGCCCGTCGTATCCGCGGGGAACGTGCTTAAGCTGTACCTCGGCCTGGCTCCAAGAGCATCTTCTAATCCTAAGGTCCTTTTCAGGACCGCCTGAGTTTATGCCAAATCGTTTGCACAAAATGTCCACAATACAAAGCCTTTTCATTTTTGTAAATATGTTTTTATATACAGTTTACCAAAGACAGTTTCATTCACAACTAAGAAAATAGCTCCATGGTTCTTGTTTTTACTGCACTGCCAAATTGAAAAAAGCTTCAACCACTTTTATTAGTGGCCTCCACCCACCCCATCCAAAATGTTTTCTAACTCCGCCAGGGAGGAATCGCCGTTTTTAGGGTTTGATTTCTAGGAAACCAGAGCAAAATGACTGTTCCAATCCTTGAAAAGACTGTCTTTCTGGTGACCTCGACGTGTTTCTTGCAAAAACTCATCCGTCAGGGTCCGCCTTTAATGCAGGGTACGGTTTCATTTTTCACGTTGCTTGAAGTAAAACCAATTTTGTTCTCTAACTTTGTGACTACGTGAGGTGGCTGGCTACTTTGTAATTTGATTCTTGAACAAACAATTGCTGTAACAAAACCATACAACAAAATAATTAGGCCTATTCGTTTTTGTTTTTGTTTTAAATGGATCTCAGTTTTTGTGTGCAAATTGGGGTTTTTCCCCGTAAAACCATCTAAAGGATTTACTTTGATTTGCGTAATTCGTGTAGTCAAATGAACGCGCATGCGCGCGTGCGCGCGCACGCACGCACGCACACGCACACGCACACGCACACGCACACGCACGCACACGCACACACGCACACGCACACACACACACACACACACACTTACACGCCCACAAGCCAAGTGAGAGATGAGAATGAGGCAACTAGGATAGTAAAACTGCTGGGATAAAACTCATAAAAGACCCAGAGAGTACTGATTATACAGATGGACACGAAGGCACATAAACTTGACAAACGTGCAGCTTCCTTCGCAAAAGAAAAGGATGACACAATGCAGCACAGACTGACCGACAGCACAACTGGTCAGTCCGTTATCAAGCACTGGCTAATAATAACACTATGTGGTCAGCCCACATCAAACAGAATAATGATGCCGTCACAATGGTCAGTCCGTTATCAAGCACTGGCTGAGGATCCATCGGTTGATTGGGCGGGTCAAGGGTTAGGGGAAGACGGAGGTGGGGAGAGGAGTGTGTAGAGATGGGTGTGGAACAGATTTAACTCAAAGTAGAAATTCCATTTTGAAACTGCTCTTATGCCATACTAAATCACATCAGAACAGATAAATCCATAGTATTACGAAAAGGTCTTGGATTTTATTCTAGATTTTTTTTATAGAAAAACAGATTTGGACATGTGGATGCCAAGCATGATGGTTATGTCACATAAATTGCAGTTGTCATTGCTTACGTAGAGTTGTCAGGAATACGATTTATTTAAACAAGCATAATGCGTGTGCAGTTTGGTAATCATAACTATGACTTAACGGTCAATATAATGCAATGAGAATCGGTGACCCCACTTGGGAAAATGGGTGGCCCTGAAAAGGGCCTAGATTTGAAAGCAAGCAAGCAAGCCTGGTTTTTTTTCAGCTCAGGCTTTACTTGCTGCTGGTGTACTTGGTGACCGCCTTGGTCCCCTCGCTCACGGCGTGCTTGGCCAGCTCGCCAGGCAGCAGCAGGCGCACAGCCGTCTGGATCTCGCGGCTGGTGATGGTGGAGCGCTTGTTGTAATGGGCCAGTCTCGAGGCTTCGGCGGCGATCCTTTCGAAGATGTCGTTCACGAAGCTGTTCATGATGGACATGGCCTTGCTGCTGATACCAGTGTCAGGGTGCACCTGCTTTAGCACCTTGTAGATGTAGATGGCATAGCTTTCCTTCCTCTTCCTCTTGCGCTTCTTTTCGCCTGTGCGAACGGCCTTGGCTTTTCCGGCCTTTTTGGCGCCCTTTGAACTCACTTTGGGTGGCATGGTCTCACGGTTGAACGCTTTCAATACAGATAAACTAGAGCTACTCTGTCGATTGACGTTGTGTGAAGTTGGACTCAGAAAAACGGAACTTTTGGTTTGTGTTGCTGGCCTTGCTTCCTGGTGGTAGAAATAGAGCAAGATGATTGGCTGACTAACAGTCAACAGTTTAACATTAGAGTTTGCATAAAAAGGCTGAGACAGTGTGCAGTCAGGCATAAATGCTCGCTTCGCATCAAGGTGTTCGTCTTGAGAAAATTATGTTCTGCAAGCTACACAACACTACTCTCTCTCGCATGCTCCCTGGACGTTGTAAAATGGTTGACTCGACTTCATAGATGTCAATATCAGATTCCCTCTCATGTCCCCTGCGCTGCTCCAGGCATCAAAGTTCCCCGTGGGTCGAATCCACAGACTTCTCCGTAAAGGCAACTATGCTGAACGTGTAGGTGCGGGCGCTCCTGTTTACCTGGCGGCTGTTCTGGAGTACCTGGCCGCTGAGGTGCTGGAGTTGGCAGGCAACGCTGCCCGGGACAACAAGAAGACCAGAATCATCCCTCGCCACCTGCAGCTGGCCATCCGTAATGACGAGGAGCTCAACAAGCTGCTGTCCGGGGTCACCATCGCCCAGGGAGGCGTGCTGCCCAATATCCAGGCCGTGCTGCTGCCCAAGAAATCGCAGGCCAAGACTTCCAGCGGAAAGGCTTGAGAAGCCTCCTTGCCAGCTAGCCCCTTGCTATCCCATTTAAAGGTCCTTTTCAGGACCACCACATATTCCTAAGTGGGACACGTCATCTCGTTGCATTAGCCTTAGGGTTGTGTATGCACAATACAGCAAAAAACAACACAATTTCTTATACATTCCAGGAATCTTTCAATTGTTACATAAACCAGCTAAGGTGGTTTCATGTTTGTTTTCAATGCCTTGTGTTCAAGACAGTAAATGCAACTATCACAATACACAATCAATGCAGTGCAGTCATTATTAACACGCCCATTAGCCAATCAATACAGTGCAGTCATTATTAACACGCATATTGGGCCTCTGAAGGATGGCAGCAGGTCTAGATGCTGACCACGTAAATATCAATTGTAGGTAACGCATAGCATTCTTGTTTGCTATTGTATAGATTTAGCACCTATAGCAACAACAACATTGAAATTTAAACGCCATTTTCTTCATCAGTGTGTGTGTGTGTGCGTGTGCTCGGCTGCAACAGATGAGTGATTTTTTCTAACTTTAATAACCCCTTGGTGTCGCCTCTTGGCACAACAATGATTTGAACACCCATGTCACTGGTAAGGCATCAAATGGGGGTCTGGTATACTTGTGACCTTATGTTCTTCATTTTGGGAATTAAGAATAAGCCCTATTTTATGGACTTCGCAAAGGAATCCAAATAATTGCAGATGAAATCTTTTCTCTACTCCAGATTAAATCCTTTCTCTACCAAGGTATGTTTAGTGGAAAGTTTTGGTTGAAAATTGGCTGGCGTTGAAAGGGTTTTAAGCAAGATATTTTCAGGATACTGACAAGGTAAAAAAAACGGAGCTATCTTGTCAGAGGTTTGCACTCTTTTGGTACTTTCTGGTAGCAAAATCAAATTAGAACGAATCTTGGGTTCGTTTCTAAATTTGACCTTTTTGGGTGTAAGGGACAAGAAGATAACGAACGATCTACTCACTGCCTTGGACGAAAACAAGGTTTCTCTTCTCTCTCTCCTTGATCTTTCTGCAGTGTTTTGATACTATTGACCACTCTATCCTCAGTTCTAGACTTCACACCTCCTTTGGTCTATCTGGGGCTGTTCTTTCCGGGTTTTCTTCCTACCTCTCTGATCGCACACAGACAGTTGTTGTCAATGGTTCTCCATCTCTTCCAAAAGGTCTTCAGTTCGGTGTGCCCCAAGGTTCAGTCTTAGGCCCTATCCTTTCTGTTCTTTATACCCAACCTCTCTCCACCATCATCAACCAGCATTCTCTTCAAAATCATAGCTTTTCTGATGATAATCAGCTGTACATTTCTGCCCACCTGAGTCAGTTAGATCAAATGATTTATTCTTCTAAGTTGTGCATTTCTGCTGTTAAAACATGGATGTTCTATAACAAACTGTAACTAAATGCTTAAAAGACAGATGATTCTTGTAGCCTTTAACCACACAATTAAAACTCAGGTTCTCCCAGGTTTTATCCACATTGATGGCACTGAGATCAAGCTATCAGCATCTGTCCGCAATCTAGGTGTCACTTTGGCCCAAACCCTTTCTTTCAAACAGCATGTTTCCAATGTTTGCAAGTCTTACTATCTAGAACTTCGAAGAATTAGTTCAATCCGCCGTTTCCTCTCTCAATATGCCCTGAAGACTCTAGTATAAGCTTTTGTTCTGTCTCGCCTTGACTACTGTAACTCACTTCTTGCTGGCTGTCCATCAACTCTCATCTCTAAGCTCCAAATGCTGCCCGTCTCATTTCTCGCTCCCCTAGGTACGATCATATCACTCTGGTTCTTCGTTCCCTACATTGGCTCCCAGTTCAATCACGTTCGTCTTCTGATTCTCGTCTCCTTTCCCTTCCCTCCACCCGTCTCAAATCTGCTGGCCAACGTTCTTTTTCCTGTCAAGCACCATCTCTTTGGAATTATCTGCCTTCGCCTCTCCGACACAACTCAGTCTCCTCATTCAAACCTTCTCTTAAAACCCATCTTTTTCCTGCTGCACCCTAAATATTTGATCAGTTGTCTATCGTTGTGTGCACGTGAGGGACGATAGAATAGAGGTTTGTGCAGTGTTTTGTGGTGTGTGTGTGTGTGTCAAGTCAAGTCAAGTCAAGTCAAAATGATCTTTATTGACGATAAAAGAGTAAGCTTGATAAAGCTTTTTTACGTCCTGTGTGTGTGTGTGTGTGTGTGTGTGTGTGTGTGTGTGTGTGTGTGTGTGTGTGTGTGTGTGTGTGTGTGTGTGTGTGTGTGTGTGTGTGTGTGTGTGTGTGTGTGTGTGTGTGTGTGTGTGTGTGTGTGTGTGTGTGTGTGTGTGTGTGTTGTGTATGTGTGTGAGCATGCATATGAGCATACATGTGTGCTTGTGTGTGTCTTGGTTTTGTGGGTTATGTGTGCACGCATGTGTATGTGTGTGTCTGTATGCATGTGGGTGTATCTGTCTACGTGAGTGTATTTGTATGTGTATCCTCTAACGTTTGTGTATGTGTGTTGGTGTATGTGGTCAGTCCATGCAACTCAGTTGCTATGGCTTACTGAATGAAAGATGAATAATGAGTCAGTGTTGATAAATGTGAGAGTGCGCGTGTACGTGTGTGTGTGTGTGTGTGTGTGTGTGTGTGTGTGTGTGCGTGCGTGCGTGTGTGTGTGTGTGTGTGTGTGTGTGTGTGTGTGTGTGTGTGTGTGTGTGTGTGTGTGTGTGTGTGTGTGTGTGTGAGAGAGAGAGAGAGAGAGAGAGAGAGAGAGAGAGAGAGGAAGAGAGAGAGAGTAGAGAGAGAGAGAGAGAGAGAGTTGCATTGTATATGCGTTGTTGCTGGTTTGTGTTAGTCTTAAATGCTATTTTTGTTGATGAATAATTGATTGTAAAGCGCTTTGGGCTCATTTTTGGGAAAGCGCTATATAAATGTACTACTATTATTATTATTATTATTATTATTATTATTATTATTATTATTATTATTGTTATTATCATTACGGAACCCTCATAGCATATTTCATCGTTTTCGTCCAGCATACTAAGTTTTTACAATATTTTATGGCATTTACTTCTACTAAACCACGTGTTTAAAGACAACCCAACCGTGACACTTTTTCCTCATTGGAGGCCGGCTTTGCTTTTTATATACCGCCATTCTTCAAAAATGTATCATTCTACTTGCAGAAATCAAAGTAACAACATCAAAAATGTCTGGCAGAGGTAAAGGAGGAAAAGGTCTGGGAAAGGGGGGCGCTAAGCGTCACCGAAAGGTGCTTCGTGACAATATCCAGGGTATCACCAAGCCCGCTATCCGTCGTCTGGCACGTCGTGGTGGAGTCAAGCGCATCTCGGGGCTCATCTACGAGGAGACCCGTGGCGTACTCAAGGTGTTCTTGGAGAACGTGATCCGTGATGCTGTCACCTACACCGAGCACGCCAAAAGGAAGACCGTGACCGCCATGGACGTGGTGTACGCCCTCAAACGCCAGGGCCGCACCCTCTACGGCTTTGGTGGTTAGGCCCCGAACCTCGCCTCGATCTTAAGAGATCAAAACAACTCGAAAAGCCCTTTTCAGGGCTACACATTTTCCCAAGTGGGTCACACATGTCTGTTGCAATAGTTGATTTACATGTTAGTCTTAGTGTCAACCATGGAGCTGCTACCAGAGTGATTGTAGCGTCCATTCGTTTTGATCATAAGAGAGAGAGTGGTAAAACGCCCATTCTACCAGGGTAAGAAGCCCATGCCAATTAACTCATGAAATGAAACAAATTTCAGTTACATTTACATGACTTTAAAATACCTCATTGAAATTTCATGATGTGGTCAACAAGATGAGTTTTTGAATATTTATTGACCTTTTTTTTTCGTTTATCATTTTCTGTACTTGGAAAAAGTGAAATAATCTTTATATTTCTACAAAGCTTATTCTATGTGCTTTTGAACGATACTTTTCTTTTTCAGCAACACTTTGATTGTCAGCTTTGAATAGAAGTCAAAATGTTTAGTTCGCACACTGCTTCATGCACTCACAACCGATTTCATCTTTTATTGTCAAATGTTTAAATACACAAATTGTTTCTTTATCCTCGAATGATTCCTTAGCACAGAGGTAGAATGCGTGTTTCGTAGGGTCCGTCTAGTTATGTCGCAGCTACGAGTTCGATACTGGGCAAGGTCAATTTTTTTTATTTCTTAGTTTTGTTAGTGTGCATTCCTTTTTCAGTTCGCGCACGTATGCGCATTTGTTTTTTGTATGTAATCGAGATCGTCCGGTGTTCTGTTAGATTGTCAAATACGACTGTGCTTGTGTTCGCCGAGTATGTCCCTACGACAGGAGGATGTGCGTCGGAACTGAAAGGACGAAGACTATACTTGTCACAGCACGGAGTAAACTCACATCTGTTAGCGCTGTTTCTTAGTAGACGGAGTGACATAATATGCTTATGAGCTTGTCTCTGTCTTGCTGTCTGTCTGGCTTTGACACTGATTTGGTTTTTTCTAGTTTACTGTACCCCTACCTCGTAGTGTGATGAGAGGAACACTCGCATCTCTGGGTCGCGAAAGAGGACACCCATGTCCACGTCAACCTGTCTGGTACATACAGTTCCTAGTTCCTGGAGCCTGTAAAGAGTTGTGTCAGCCTTGACTGCTCCCGGTATGTCATCGGTACGTGTGTACCTATCTGATACCACTCTGTACATGGGAGAGTACTCGGGATAAGTCGGAAGAAGGGTGGCGGGTGGGTAGGGAACGAAGACGTCTCTGAAGGTGGGGAGGATTTCGGCTATTCGTAGAGGTGCGTCTTATGTAGCACGGTGAGCACGGCATAATATGTTCAGTTATCGGTTTGAAGCCAGGCACACATATATGGGTGTAACCTCTCTCTCTGTCTGCCCCTGTCTGTTCTGTCTGTCTGTCTGATCTGCGGAAGGCTCTCTCTCTGACGGTCTCTCTGTCTCTCTCTCTCTTCTCCACACCCCTACCCCTGTCTTATAGTTAGTTACACACATATATGGGTGTTCTCTCTCTGTTCTGGGTGTCTGTTGCTCTCTCTGTCTGTCTCTCTCCCTCTGTCGCTCTCTCTGTCTGTCCTCTCTCTCTTATCTCAAACTCTCTTCTCTCTGTCTCTCTCTCTCTCTCTCTCTCTCTCCACATCCCTCTCTCTCTGTCTATAGTTAGTTACACACACATACCGCCTGTTGGGTGTTCTATCTCGTACGCTGTCTGTCCTGTCTGTGTCTGTCTGTCTCTCTGTCTATATCTCTCTCTCTCTCTCTCTCTCTCTCCTCTCTCTCCACTCACCCCTTACCCTTTGTCTTATAGTTAGTTACACACATATATGGGTGTTCTCTCTCTGTCTGTCTGTCTGTCGGGCTCTCTCTCTCTCTCTCTCTCTCTATCTCTTCTATCTCTCTCTCTCTCTCTCTCTCCACACTCCACACTCCTACCCCTGTCTTATAGTTAGTTACACTCATATTATGGGTGTCTCCTGTCTGTCTGTCCTTCCGTCTGTCTGTCTGCCTCTTATCTCTCTCTACCTCTCTCTCTCTCTCCTCTCTCTCTCTCTCTCCCACTCCATATCATCTATACCCTTGTCTTATAGTTAGTTACATACAATATAGCGTGTCTCTCTGTCTGTCTGGTCTGCTCTCTCTATGTCTCTCTCTGTCTCTCTCTCTCCTCTCTCTCTCTATTCTCTCTCTCTCTCTCTCTGCTCTCTATCTCCTTATCTAGTCTGTCTGACTCTGATCCTGACTTGTTCTCCCTCTGTTTTCTGTCTCACTCTATCACCCTATATCTATGTCTCTCTCTCGTCTCTCTGTCCTCTCTGTCTACTCTCTCTCTCTCTCTCTCTCTCTCTCTCCTCTCTCTCTTCTCTCTCTCTCTCCACACTCCTACCCCTGTCTTATAGTTAGTTACACACATATATGGGTGTTCTCTGTCTGTCGTATGATTGTCTCTCTCTATGTCTGCTCCTCTCTCTCTCTCTCTCTCTTCTTCTCTCTCTCCCCTCTCTCCTCTCTCTCCACCCCCTTACCCCTTGTCTTATAGTGCTAGTTACACCCAAAGATATGGGTGTTCTCTGTCTCTCTGTCATGATTGTCCTCTCTCTATCTCTCTCTCTCTCTCTCTCTCTCTCTCTATCTCTCTCTCTCCTCTCTCTCTCTCTCCACACCCCCATACCCTGTCTCATAGTTAGGTTACACAACATATATGGGTGTTTTCTCTCTCTCTCTCTCTCTCCTGTATCTCTCTCTCTCTCTCTCTCTCCTCTTCTCTCTCTCTCACTCTCTCTTTATCTCTCCACACTCTACCTACCCCTGTCTTCCTAGGTTAGTTACAAAAATATATGGTACGTGGTCTCTGTCTGTCATGTCTTCTCCTGTCTCTCGTCTCTTCTCTCTCTCTCTCTCTCTCTCTCTCTCTCCTCTCTCTCTCTCTCTCTCCACACCCCTACCCCTGTCTCATAGTTAGTTGACACACAATATATGGGTGTGTCTCTGTCTGTTCGTCTGTCTCTCTCTCCTTCTCTCTTCTCTCTCTCTCGCTCTCTATCTCTCTCTCCTCTCTCTCTCCTCTCTATCTCCACACTCCTACCCCTGTCTTATAGTTAGTTACACCCACATATATGGGTGTCTCTGTCTGTCTGTCTGTCTGGTCTGTCTCTCTCTTTCTCTCTCTCTCTGTCGCTCCTCTTCTCTCTCTCTCTCTCTCCTCCCTCTCTTCTCTACACACTCTACCTCTCTCTCTAGTAGTCAAACATATATGGGTGTCTGTCTTATTGTTAGTCTGCTGTCACATCTGTCTCTCTCTCGGTGTCTCTCTCTCTCTGTCTCTCTCTCTCTATCTTCTATCTCTCTCTCTCTTTCTCTCTACACTCCCCTACCCACTGTCTTTATAGTTAGTTACACACAGATAGCATACACACACACACGCTGACCCACACACATCACCTATCACACACCTCGCACTCACGCACACACGCAACACACACACACACACATACACGCAACACACACACACACACACACACACGTGCGTTGGCACGCACACGCACAATACATACGGCGACACATACACACACGCACACGGATATGCTCAAACACGCATTGTCGCCACACAGTCCTTAGACCTGTATTTCCATATACACACGCATAGAAAACTGAACTGTTAATTGGGTCACCCGTCGTTCTTATCAGTAAATCATATGGAGAGAGAGAACTTAACTGTGAGAGAGAGGCTAGAGAGACCTAAACACAGAAAGAGAGAGAGAGAGAGAGATGGGAGAGAGAGAGAGGAGAGAGAGAGGAGAGAGAGAGGGAGAGAGAGAGAGGGGGGGAGATGAGAGAGAGGAGAGAGAAAGAGAGAGAGAGAGAGAAGAGAGAGAAGGAGCGAGAGGAGAGATGACGGAGTTGAGAGACAGATGAGGAGAGAGAGAGCGGGCAGAGGGGAGAGAGAGAGAGAGATTTCGGTCAGAGAGAATGAGAGAGAGAGAGAGAGGTTTTATATGCATCAGACATAAACACGGCTTTTTTATATCTTCTTTTTCTCGATCATGTGACTGCTCTTGTGTTATTCATTAAAGTTTCCATGAAAGTATCTTCACTTTGGATTATTGAAACGCGTTATGTTAAAGGTGCACGTTGATGGATGAGTTTTTGCAAGAAACGCGGCGAGATCACCAAAGAAAATATCCTCTACACAGATCGCAACCACTCACTTCGCTTTGGTTTACTAGAAATCAAGCCGTCAAATCGGCGATTCCTCCTTCGCGGAGGTGATGAAAGTCAAATTATGTCACCCCAAAAGAAGGAGTGTGCCATCTCTTTTCTAATGGCCGCCCGAGTTTAGACCAAATCGTTTGCACAAAATGTCCGCAATACAAAGCCTTTTCATTTTTGTAAATATGTTTTTATATACAGTTTACCAAAGACAGTTTCATTCACAACTAAGAAAATAGCTCCATGGTTCTTGTTTTTACTGCACTGCCAAATTGAAAAAAGCTTCAACCACTTTTATTAGTGGCCTCCACCCACCACATCCAAAATGGCTACTCTCTACGGCTTCTCAAACAGGGAGGAATCGACGTTTTGACGGTTCGATTTCTAGGAAACCTGAGCACAAGTGAGTGTTCCGATTCTTGGAAAGGCTGTCTTTTCCCGGTAACCTCGACGTGTTTCTTGCAAAAAACTCATCCGTCAGGGTCCACCTTTAATGGCAGGGTACGGTTTCATTTTTCACGTTGCTTGAAGTAAAACCAATTTTGTTCTCTAACTTTGTGACTACGTGAGGTGGCTGGCTACTTTGTAATTTGATTCTTGAACAAACAATTGCTGTAACAAAACCATACAACAAAATAATTAGGCCTATTCGTTTTTGTTTTTGTTTTAAATGGATCTCAGTTTTTGTGTGCAAATTGGGGTTTTTTCCCGTAAAACCATCTAAAGGATTTACTTTGATTTGCGTAATTCGTGTAGTCAAATGAACGCGCATGCGCGCTGCGCGCGCACGCACGCACGCACACGCGCACACGCACACGCCCACGCAAGCTGCACGCACACACGCACACGCACACACACACACACCACACACTTCCACGCCACACGCCAAGTGAGAGATGAGAATGAGGCAACTAGGATAGTAAAACTGCTGGGATAAAACTCATAAAAGACCCAGAGAGTACTGATTATACAGATGGACACGAAGGCACATAAACTTGACAAACGTGCAGCTTCCTTCGCAAAAAAAGGATTGACACAATGCAGCACAGACTGACCGGGGGGGGCCAGCACAACTGGTCGTCCGTTATCAAGCACTGTCTAATATACCACTATGTGGCTCAGCCCACATCAAACAGAATAATGATGACCGTCACAATGGTCGACAGTCGCGTTATCAGCACTGGCTGAGGATCCATCGGTTGGATTGGCGGGTCAAGGGTTAGGGAAGACGGAGTGGGGAGAGGAGTGTGGAAGATGGGTGTGGACAGATTACTCAAGTAGAAATTCCATTTTGAAAATGCTCTTATCCATACTAAATCACATCAGAACAGTAAATCCATAGTATTACGAAAAGGTCTTGATTTTATTCTAGATTTTTTTTATAGAAAAACAGATTTGGACATGTGGATGCACAATGTGGTTGATTCCATAAATTGGCGTTGTCATTAGCTTACGTAGAGTTGTCATGAATACATTTATTTAAACAGCATAATGGTGTGTCAGTTTGTAACATCACTATGACTTAACGGTCAATATAATCAATGAGAATCGGTGACCCCCACTTGGGAAAATGGTGGCCTGAAAAGGGCCTAGATTTTGAAAGCAGCAAGCAAGCCTGTTTTTTTGCAGCTCAGGCTTTACTTGCTGCTGTGTACTTTGGTGACCGCCTTGGTCCCTTCGCTCACGGCGTGCTTGCCAGCTCGCCAGGCAGCAGCAGGCACAGCCGTCTGGATCTCGCTGCTGGTTGTGGTGGAGCCGCTTGTTGTAATGGGCCAGATTCTCGGGCTTCGGCGGCGATCTTTCGAAAGTGTCGGTTCACAGAAGCTGTTTTCATTGATGGACATGGCCTTGCTGCTGATACCAGTGTCAGTGTGTCACCTGCTTTATTAAAGCACCTTGTATATGTAGATGCATGCTTCCTCCTTCCTCTTCCCTCTTGCGCTTCTTTTCCCGCCTAGTTCGAACGCCTTGGCTTTTCCGGCCTTTTGGCGCCTTTGAACTCACTTTGGGTGCAATGGTCTCACGGTTGAACGCTTTCAATACAGATAAACTAGAGCTACTCTGTCGATTGACGTTGTGTGAAGTTTGGACCCTCAGAAAAAGGAACTTTTGGTTGTGTTTGCTGGCCTTGCTTCCTGGTGGTAGAATAGAGCAAGATGATTGGGCTGACTAACAGTCAACAGTTAACATTAGAGTTTTGCTAAAAAAGAGGCTGAGACAGGTGTGCAGTCATGCATAAAGCTCGCTTCGCATCAAGGTGTTTTCGTCTTAGAAAATTGTTCTCCTCACAACCACTACTCTCGTCTCTCCTGTCTGGACGTGTAAAAGGTGCAAGTCAAGGCAAGAGCAAGTCCCAGCTCATCCGCGCGGGACTCCCATTCCCCGTGGGGTCGAATCACAGAAGACTTCTCCGTAACAGGCAACTATTCTGACGTGTAGGTGCGGGCGCTCCTGTTTTACCTGGCGGCTGTTCTTGGAGTACCTGCCGGCTGAGGTTCTGGAGTTGGCAGGCAACGCTGCCCGGGACAACAAGAAGACGTCAGAAATCATCCCTCGCCACCTGCCGCCTGGCCATCCGTAATGACGAGGAGCTCAACAAGCTGCTGTCCGGGGTCACCTCGCCCAGGGAGGCGCTGCCCAACATCCAGGCCTGCTGATGCCCACGAACTCGCAGGCCGAGACTTCCAGGCGGAAAGGCTTGAAGAGCCTCCTTGCCAGCCTAGCCCCTTGCTATCCCATTTAAAGGTCCTTTTCAGGACCACCCACATATTCTATGGGACACGTCATCTCGTTGCATTAGCCTTAGGGTTGTGTATGCACAATCCAGCAAAAAACAACAACAATTTCTTATACAATTCCGGAAGCTTTCAATTGTTACATAAACCAGCTAGGTTGGTTTCATGTGTGTTTTTTCAATGCCTTGTGTTTCAAGACGGTAAATGCAACTATCACAATACACATCAATGCAGTGCAGTCATTATTAACACGCCCATTAGCCAATCAATACAGTGCAGTCATTATTAACATTAACACGCATATTGGGGCCTCTGATGATGGCAGCATGTCTAGATTGCCTGACCACGTAATCTCAATTGTAGGTAACTCATAGCAATGCTTGTTTTGCCTATTTATATATTTAGCACCTAGAGCAAAACAACATTGAAATTTAAACACCATTTTTGTCATCATGTGTGTGTGTGTGCGTGTGCAGCGGGGGGGGGGGGGGGGCGCACAGATGAGTGATTTGTGCTAACTTTAACCCTTTTGTCGCCTCTTGGCACCACAATGATTGAGCACCCATTCACTGAAAGCATAACTGAGGGTTTTATCTGATGTT
>JAGGCT020002259.1:0-25000 GCA_017654935.2 Phymorhynchus buccinoides
CACGGTGAACATCTAATAGTAATAGTTCACTGCCCCTACGGCCGACAGGCTATGGGACACCTTTTTACCTTTTACTGTAGAAAACTGGCGAGAGTTGCTTAAACTGAATTGAAAATGTTGCCATAATTTCATTGTGCAAATCAAAGACAGACATAATGAAGCAAACAGAGAGAGATAAACAAAAAGG
The DNA here is from genome assembly GCA_017654935.2 of Phymorhynchus buccinoides. Classification (NCBI taxonomy): domain Eukaryota; kingdom Metazoa; phylum Mollusca; class Gastropoda; order Neogastropoda; family Raphitomidae; genus Phymorhynchus; species Phymorhynchus buccinoides. The sequence continues at coordinate 188 of JAGGCT020002259.1, forward strand.
AAAAATGTGAGTTTTCATATTAGGTGGTTCAGATATTGAAGCAAATTCTTGTTCATAATAATACAAAGAGAGAAAAACTGAAGCCCTTGAAATAATTAAAATTTACTCTTGCTCCAATACTATTTGCCAATAGTACAGTGCCTGTAATAAAAGTGGGTGAAAAAAAATGTATGCTTCTCATTTCATGCCGAACAATACTATATTTGTGGGGAATATACTTACAGGTCCTAAACAAAAGTTGTGTCCTTCTCTGTCTTGAAGCTTGAAGAGTTCCTTTCCTGTTGACTCCCATCGACCTGATGAACATTACCATTCATGAGTAATTAAGATTATTTTTAAAGGCAGGCATCGATATATCGAACTAGTCATATTGTCAATCTCTTATTATTATTTATTACTTCATATAGCACAATAGATTCAACACACATGTATGCATGATTGATCATTTATTGAAGAAACAGTTTTCAAATTATATTTTTGTTTTGAAAATGCACCATCACAAAGTTTTGTATAAAACAGTTTACGCTGGTTGTGCAATAGTAAAATTGAAAGTGCTTAGGCGTGCAAAGACAAATACAGGCATGCATGCATGCATACCCACGCACACACACTATCTCTGATCTCTCTCTCTCTCTCTCTCTCTCTCTCTCTCTCTCACACACACACACATACACACACACAAACTCTACTACCCCGTACCAGTAGGTTTCCAGAACGAATCAGGCGCAAGCGTGGGCATGGAGATCTTCTGGCCTCCCACCATGTCCATCTCCTGGTCAATGATGCGAATCAACTTCTCCAGTGCCCTCTGACCCCAGGGCAGCAGGTGAAAGGCACCGGGATAGCATGCACCGATGACCTCATTGTACAGCATCAGCTGAAAGGGTTGCATTGATTGTTGAGATGTGTGCTTCAATAACTTTTCACTTTCTTTTTGTAGTAGCGGCAAGCATAAAAATGGCCAATCCAGGCCAACACTTTTACCGTTGTAGATGTAATATAAACGTTCATTATCATTACTGGGACTCAATGAGTGGGCGGGACACATTGATCAACATCAAGTAATTACTAACTGGTATACCACAGTACGAAATTTGAAAAGAATCACTCTTGGGGGCTTTCGTACAAATAGTTCCCCCACCTTCTGAAAGTTCTGTGCTTGTAACTTCCTCTAATCTGTCCCTCTTTGACTCTGCCTTTTCTCTTTGCTTACTATCATCTGCTATCTTTCTATCTCACTGGTCCATTCTCCTGCCTTTTTTTCTATAAATTCTTACAAAGATTTCTTCAGCCGAAGTCAGACATGCTGGGCCTATTTCTTAGTTAGGCGCATAACAGCAGCATGACGCATCTATGCTCATATGACAGGAAACTGTCTGAGCGAATGAAGAAGAAGAAGAAGAAAAGAATCAGTTCAGAGGTTCACCAGATACTCTGCAGACAGACAGACGTAAATGGGTACGTACCTGACGTCAGATGGGAAAAAAGTCCTTCGGATGAGACTTTTCAAAAGCTGAGGTCCTGTGTGCGAACGCATGCACAAGATCTTTGCACACATGTCAAAGCCCATCCCACTATTTGGTACGAGTAGGCCGTGAGTGCCATTGGGATGGATGACACGAATTCACATAGCACGCATCCTGTGCGCTATTAATGGTCTGAATGAAGACTGTGAGCGTGGGGCAGGATAAACATCCCCAATTGGAAGATGGGGGAAGAAGAAGGGGGGGGGGGGGGCGGTCCAATAAATAACAGACTCAGTTGCTGCCCAGATGATCAGCTTCAAGTACAGATTGGTTGGGATGCACACATACTGGCATACTTAATAAGTAACATACGTGTGTGCGCGCACATACACACACACTGACACACATGCACACCAACCATTCCTACAAGTTTTTTTAATATGTACCTTATAGCTCTGGCAAGTACCAAGATCTTGAGGTTGAAGTTTTCCAAAATTCTGGTAAAGTTTGGAAACATAACGCCTTGCCCTAGTAGATTGGTTTGATCTGATGCCCGAGTATTGTTGAGTTGTGTGCGCGTCCTGTGCTGGATTTCTTGCATCATTAGACACAGTCCTTACATTCTGGTGGCTTCTTCTCAGGCAGAATTTCCTATACTCCTGTACACCTTGCCGACAAATGTCAGCATTGACGATTTTCCGAATGGCATGCATATTTCGTAAGATGGAAGATGTGAAAGTAGACGAACCGGAAGTTTAGTGTGTTCGACAAAACGAGAAACCTTAGTTTTGATCTCACTGTGGTGTTGAAAGTTGAAACATTTCTGTAGAAGCGGCCTTGTAGAAATATTGAAGTGATTTTATTAAGCTCCTATCACCAACTCATGGCAAAGTTCTTTTTAAAAATATTTAACAATATTGATGACCTAAATATACAACATTTCTTTAAATTATCAAATCAAATGTTGACAAAACTAGAAAAGTGTTGACAAAATATTTATTGAATATAATATATAGTAAGACTAACATTAGAAAATACTGTTTTACTAACAGAACTGCACCTTTGTGGAACAAGTTACCAACTAATATTAAACAAGCACCTAATACTAACATTTTCAAAAATCTATTAGATGACTGGGAATATTATAAAAATTTGACATATGAATATGATGAATGATTATCTCAAATCTGAGTGCACAATAAAACCTTGCACGTTAAAAATCATATTATTAAAGGTGGGACGCTTGAAAGCCTAACGGCTATGTTTTTAGTCCTGTAGAGTTGCACCTGTATGGAATAAATTACCACCTAACATGAAAAGAGCACAGAATACTAACATTTTTAAAAACCTTCTCGACGAATGGAATGACTATAAGGCAGTTATGTATGATTACGATGAATAATATTAATAAAAACTGAGTGTGCGACAGACCGAGACAAACAACTAAATAAAATAAAAGATGGGACAGGAAAGCCTTACGGCTATGTTTTGAGTCCCTAAATCCTAATCCTAATCCTAATCCTAGTAACCTAACCTAACCTAACACTTTCAATTTCATCTCAGATTTCCCCTTTTTCTTATCTCCCCCCCTCCACCCTCTTCCTAGGCGCTAGCTCTACCCCATGTGTGACTGTGTCCCTCCTGGCTACCACTATTCCCTCACACCAGAAGCCAAATCTCAGTAAATACAGAAACCTGTTCTAGCTCCTAGTTAATCGTCGGTACGATGAAGGTGAAGATCAAACAATGCATGAGAGGCCGCAAGGCCTAGTCCTCCCTGACCTGACCTGACCTGACCAAGAGAAATGAAATGAATTTTTATTCCATAAGGCCAAGGCCCCCATTGGAAGGGGGACATAACAAATACATATAACTTAAGCATCAGTACATGCACACATAAGCATTCAGGTTATAGCAATCTGCCGCACTTTGAACGCTTGATAAATATATATAAATGGCTAGTTTTCTGACCGTCTCACTATTCGTGGAGGCCAACAATAGAAACAAACGAAAATCATTTGGATTACGATAGTACTTTTGTGCTATGAACTTTTCTCTTATGCTATTATGAAATGGACAACATAACAAGAAGTGCATTTCATTTTCTGCAGCAACTTTACATAGTTTACAAATTAAATCTTGTGGCCTGTTGTTTCTATGCCTATGGTAGTGAACAGACAAGTCCGAAATACCAAATCTAAACTTAGTCACCTGACCAAGAGAGAGAGAGAGTGTGTGTGTGAGAGAGAGAGAGAGAGAGAGAGAGAGTGGCATACCCAACCAGAAACAGACAGACGCAGATTCAACACCCAGGGCTACCCCCGTCAAAGTCTTTGTTCATTGCATTTTTTCAGTCGCACATTTACATTCTACTATTTGCAAATTATGCATGGTTTTAATTGTTTAAAGGATTAAAATTAGCTCTAGATATAAAAAATTAAAGTGGTTTATGTGCTCGATAAGCAGCAACAAAGGCAAGACAGAAAAACCCGGAAAGAACCGAGAAAATGTACTCGGCCCTGCCCTCTTCCAATTTTATGTCAATGACCTTTACCCATTATGACCTTTTGGCCTGGCAACGCAGAAGAAGAACATATCAATGACCTTCCTAAGGATCTATCTGCAATCACACACCTCTTTGCAGATGACACGCTCTGCCATAGAACTGTGAGAAAGCTTACAAGTCACTCGTGAGACCTATCCTTGAATACGCCTCACCAGTATGGGATCCTTACATCTCAAAGGACATCAGCAAGGTGAAGAAGGTCCAGGGTCATGCTGCCCGCTGGGTGGTCAATAGGCATCGCCAGTCATCCAGCGCGGAAGAGATATTCACACTGCTGAACTGGACCCACTTGCTGACTGGAGACACACTTACAGATTGGTGACCTACAAATACCACCACCCGGTGACATCTCCATCAACACCCCGTACCAACCATCTCTCAACCCACTGACAAGGCGTACCAGACAGTCCCACCAGTCCACATACCTCATTCCCTCCAGCAAAACCAGCTACAGACAGCAATCTTTCTTCCCAAGGACCATCCGTGAATGGAACACCCTCCCACCAGAGGCAGTAACATCAGCCTCGGTGGAGGGCTTCAAGTCCCGGATCTGAGCAATGCCCCCCCCCCCCCCCCCCCCCCCCCCCCCCCCCCCCCCCCCCCCCCCCCTCCCCAACTCTCCCATTTGACCTTGGTTAGAACAAAACCTTGATAAACCCAATGCAACAGAGAGATAATTGCCAATAAACGGCAGGTGGACATTACTCACAGGTTCTCACAGGTTCCTTTCCGCTGGAAGGCTAGAAGCCTTCTGGAAGAAGAAGAAAAAGATATCACAACTCCAATTATCTAACTCTTAATTGTCAATAATTGCCGATAAACAGCAGGTGGACATTACTGGAAGAAGAAGAGATTATCACAACTCCAATTACCTAGCTCTTAATTGTACACCAAAAGTAAGGGGGAAAAAACACTAAAGAATTGTTAATTAAAGGAGATCTATAGAAAATGGTGAGAGATGAAAAATAATGCTTGCACAAAGTTCAACACGATGCCTCCAAATAGGAGTGAAACTAGGAAGTAATGGGTGGCAGGAGAATGCAAACACCAAGCAACTGCAAGACACAATGTAGAATAATGTAACCCCAATGGAGAACCTGCCAGAGAAGCCTGAGAAGCCTCTGGATTCTGACTGCTGTGGGAATGGGTGTGTTCCCTGTGTACTGGACATCTACGCTGAGGAGCTGGCTATCTGGGAAAGTGAGTGTGCCAGGATTAGGTCAGGACAGAAAGGAACGACGCCTGAACAGAATGACGCAGAAGAGGACTATGTGGTAAGAAGAAACCTGTTGAATTATATGTCAGTGTTTTAGATTTTTTTCTCAGGTTTTTGTACACTATATATCTGTAGACAAAATAAGATCACATTCTGTTGATTACTTTTACCCAGGTGTGAAAAATCACACCACCACCAAAGTAATGTAATACAAAATCTATTAAATGTTTTTAAAAACATTTAAGTCAGTGATTGTTCTTGGATGATACTCAATTTCTGCACTAATTTTCATCAAGATTTTTTTTTGGTTGTTGACATTTTGAGTAAAATTGTCTAGAAAGAGACTGAAAATAACAAGTAAAAGAAAAAACCCATAACAAGAATGGTGAAGGTTTAAAAGAAAAGGACTAGGGAGTAAAAATGATTACAAAAACAAAACCTATTCGGCAGAGATAGAAACTCGCTGATTGCAGAGTCCAGCGCTGTCCAGCACTGCATACCAGCAGTACCAGATCCAGGCCATCGTCCAGGAGACGTGGAACACGTGGAGGTTCACCTGCCGCCTGGGTCCTCAGCAGTCGCTGGGCCTGCTGCCTGGCCAACATGTTGTCATAAGGTGAGTAAAAGAAAGATTTCTTCATTTAATTTGAAATAATAATAATAATAGTGAATCATTTATATAGCGCACTCCTCCACCAGATGTGGAGCTCTATGCGCTTAACAACAACAAAAAGTAAAAGCAAGAAATTCAACAACAAAACAAATAATCGCTCACACACATGCAAATAGGCATATACATACACCCCCCACCCCCCACCCACACATACACGCAGGCACGCACACATACACACACTCGCGCGTGCGCACACATGCACGCACACACACAGACACACACACACACACCATTACCATCACCAGCTAGAGACTAGAGAGGCAAATGTTAAGAAAAGCTCCCTCTGCTTTTTAATTGTGTAACACTGCTGATGGTTTGATCACAATATGTGGTTTGTACAAAATAGACACCACTAATCATTTGTTAATTCGAATTAGTTGTATAATTATAAAATGTAACGCAGTGATTTGTTCGAGTATGAAATACATGGTGCCATTTTCTGTAGCGTAGTGTGCAGCTTTGATCTGAATATATAAAAGTGTGTATACTTTCTACTTAGTCGCTTTACGAGTTTATAACTGTTTTCTTGTGTGGTGCTATTGTTAACTCTCTATACATTTTGTTTACTTATTGTTGCTGGGTTTTTTGTGGTCTTTGTTTGTTTTTTAAATTTTATTTCAGAGGACGCATTGATGACAAGAGCATTACTCGTCAGTACACACCCATCTCAGATGTTACACTGAAAGCCTCATTTCAGCTTCTTATCAAGGTGAGCTGCATTATCTGCTATGCTGTGAGTGTATATAAAACAAAATGCAAAATAAAAACTATTTTTCCTTTTCTTTTTGCTCTCCAACTCAGATTATGCTGTCAGCTTTAAAATCTTCGGTGCTGATGTTTCTTACAAATATTGTGTACTTATTTTTGCTCCGAATCTGTGTGCCTGCTACTGTGTCACAATGCTTTGCTCAATTTTGTGCGCCCGGTTGCTTTTTACCAGATATATATAACAAAAATTTTAATCAACATGCGTGCTTGCAAGTCACCCACAATCCCCACCCTCACCATTTTATTCTTGTCTCTTCACATAATTTTCCGTTCACATGCTACTGTGTCGCAATGCTTTGCTCAATTTTGTGCGCCCGGTTGCTTTTTACCAGATAGATTTTTTTTCTCTTCTAAATTGACATTCGTGCTTGCAAGTCACCCACAATCCCCACCCTCACCCACTCACCCTTTTTATCCTGTCTCTTCACATAATTTCCCATTCACATGTCAAGTTAGTATTTCTGTCTCTGTTCCTTTCATACTGTATTATGCCTGACTCTCTTTGCCTAAGATTTATGACTAGAAAGTACTTGTAAATTGTAAACCTACTTACTTGTGTCAAGTAAACCCGAGTTCGAACCTGGGTACAAGGGATTTCCTTTCACTTTACACTAGGCCTTATGGTCTGAATGTGGAGTCTTTCAGATGAGATGATAAAATTAAACAGGTCCCATGTGCCCATGCACTTAGCACATGTTAAGCCCTGTGGCAACGAAAAAGTTGTCATTTGGTCAAAATTTTCCCCCCTCCCTTTCCTTCCTCATCAGTCACACAAAAATTGCATTAAAAAAAAAAAAAGGGTGGCGTGCCTCTGGCTGCAACGCGCTCTCCAGGTGGGAGCAACCCGAATTTCACAGAGACGCCTCTGTGAATATAAAGTACCTAATACCTAATACCTAGGCAGCTCAGTTTCTTTGTATTTGTCCATTGTTCTTAAAAGCCTTTTCTTTGCAGAGGAAATATGTGAAATTGATCTTTACAGACATGGCTGAGATAACTAAATTCCCTTCCACTTACAGAAATGACTTTTAAATGGCTTACTTCACCTCAAATTTTAGTAAAATCTCCATTGGTGGAGAGCACAGGGGTTGTGAGACTCACAGGCCTAAAGACAAACTAACAATGAGAAAAACATGAATAATCTCAGTGGCAAAGGTAAAATTAGGAATCATAATGTAGATGAGAAATTCGTCTTCTCTTTCTTAACCAGCAAGTTACAATTGGAATAAATGTTGTAGTCCCAACTTTTTCAGTGCATATCTTTTTTTTGTTTCCTTTTTTGTTTGTTTTCTTTTTCTTTTTTTGACCAGGTGTATGAAGATGGGCGCATGTCCCAGATAGTGAAAGGCTGGCAGGTGGGAGACTGGCTGGATGTCAGAGGGCCCTTTGGAAGTGTGCAGTATACTCCTAATGAGGTAGGTTGTGAAACACAAACACATAATTAAATGCACATGCACGCATGCATGTGCACATACATACACACATACACACACACACACACACACACACCAAACCCATTTTTGTAGATGTAACCTTTTTCTTCTCTATCGTACAGTACACCAGGGTACTGATGCTGGCAGCAGGCATTCAGGCCTTTCTGTCCACAGTACACCAGGGTGCTGATGCTGGCAGCAGGCACGGGCATCGCCCCTATGGTACAGCTCATGCAGGCCTTTCTGTCCACAGTACACCAGGGTGCTGATGCTGGCAGCAGGCACGGGCATCGCCCCTATGGCACAGCTCATGCAGGCCTTTCTGTCCACAGTACACCAGGGTGCTGATGCTGGCAGCAGGCACGGGCATCGCCCCTATGGCACAGCTCATGCAGGCCTTTCTGTCCACAGTACACCAGAGTGCTGATGCTGGCAGCAGGCACGGGCATCGCCCCTATGGCACAGCTCATGCAGGCCTTTCTGTCCACAGTACACCAGGGTGCTGATGCTGGCAGCAGGCACGGGCATCGCCCCTATGGCACAGCTCATGCAGGCCTTTCTGTCCACAGTACACCAGAGTGCTGATGCTGGCAGCAGGCACGGGCATCGCCCCTATGGCACAGCTCATTCAGGCCTTTCTGTCCACAGTACACCAGGGTGCTGATGCTGGCAGCAGGCACAGGCATCGCCCCTATGGCACAGCTCATTCAGGCCTTTCTGTCCACAGTACACCAGGGCGCTGATGCTGGCAGCAGGCACGGGCATCGCCCCTATGGCACAGCTCATTCAGGCCTTTCTGTCCACAGTACACCAGGGTGCTGATGCTGGCAGCAGGCACGGGCATCACCCCTATGGCACAGCTCATTCAGGCCTTTCTGTCCACAGTACACCAGGGTGCTGATGCTGGCAGCAGGCACGGGCATCGCCCCTATGGCACAGCTCATTCAGGCCTTTCTGTCCACAGTACACCAGGGCGCTGATGCTGGCAGCAGGCACGGGCATCGCCCCTATGGCACAGCTCATTCAGACCTTTGTCCATAGTACACCAGGGTGCTGATGCTGGCAGCAGGCACAGGCATCACCCCTATGGCACAGCTCATTCAGGCCTTTCTGCCCACAGTGCACCAGGGCGCTGATGCTGGCAGCAGGCACGGGCATCGCCCCTATGGCACAGCTCATTCAGGCCTTTCTGTCCACAGTACACCGTGTTGCTGATGCTGGCAGCAGGCACAGGCATCGCCCCTATGGCATAGCTCATGCAGGCCTTTCTGTCCACAGTACACCAGGGTGCTGATGCTGGCAGCAGGCACGGGCATCGCCCCTATGGCACAGCTCATTCAGGCCTTTCTGTCCACTGAGGCTGAAGAGGGAAGACTACGCCTCCTGTTCGCCTGCAGGACCTACAGGGACGTCCTCATGAGGCAGGAATTCCGAGAATGGCGGCAGTTTTGGAATTTTTCTTCTGCATTTGTGCTCAGCCAGGTGAGTTTGCTGTGTCTTTTACTGGTATGCTGATGTGTTAATCCCTTCCCTGCCTGCCCCTTTTGATGTCATAGTCATACAATGCTGGTTTTTGTGTTAGACAAGTGAGGAAAGATAAATCTCTTGACCATTTTGTCAGATTGAGTCTGACAGGTCGCTTTTCAATTTTATAACAAAGAAAAAGATAATTTCTCCATTTTTTTCCGGCACTGAAGGGGTTAAGAAGATGATGATGAGACTTGATGATGATGATGATGCCAAATCCAAATTTGGATTGGCTTGAACTGAATTTTGTTTCTTGCTAAAACAAAAATGTAGTTTTGTTTTCTTTTTTTCTTTTCTTTTTCTTCAATACCTTATTCTCTAATTTGTCTTAATGTTTGTAAGCATTGCTGACTGAACAACGGGATGATCATTGTTATGTTAACATTTTTCAGAATTCTTAGGTGTAATTGTGTTTTGATGCATTTAGATTCTCTTATGAGCTTAAAAGGGCACCCTGACGGATGAGTGTTTGCAAGAAACACGTCGAGATCACCAGAAAGACAGTCTTTTTAAGGATCAGAACACTCACTTTGCTCTGGTTTCCTAGAAATCAAACTGTCAAAACGGCGATTCCTCCTTGGTGGAGTTGACGGAGAGAGAAGCCATTTTGGACGGGGTGGGTGGAGGACACTCAGAGTGGTTGAAGCTTTTTCTTCTTTGTAGTGCAGTAAAAAAAAAAAGGAGCTATTTCCATTGTTGTGAGCGAAACTCCTTTTGGTAAACTGTAAATAAAAAGGCTTGTATTGTGGAAATTTCGTGATTTTTGTCTAAGCGACTCAGACGTGCCTTCTCTTTCATTGAAAGAATTTGACTTCCAGCACCTCCGCCAGGGAGGAATCGCTGATTTGACGGTTTGATTTATAGGAAACCAGAGCAAAGTGAGCATTGCGATCTCTGCAAAGTGTGTTTTCCTGGTGATCTCAACGTGTTTCTTGCAAAAACTTATCCGTCAGGGTGCCCCTTTAACAAATCCAGCAATTTACGGAAGAACTCAAACAAAAGGTAGAACTCTCCTACTCAGAACGTGCAAGTCATTTTCTTTTTGTCTGTATTAGAAACCAAACAAAACTTTAATGTTTTGCACTCCTCTGTATGTGTGTGTGTGTGTCAAGTCAAGTCAAGTCAAAATGATCTTTAATGACGATAAAGGAATAAGCTAAACAAAACTTTTTTTCATCCTGTTGTCATAAATATATATGTGTGTGTGTGTGTGTGTGTGTGTGTGTGTGTGTGTGTGCACAAGCATTTATGTGCTTTAAAGTGTATGTATTTTATGTGCTTGTTGAACAGGAATGTAAACCTTTGGCTTCTGCAACTCTCCAATATCAGTATGGTGAAGAGATTGTGCATGGCCGAATCGACAAAGCACTGTTGATAAAGGAATTAGGAAAGAGCTTTCATGGAACCAGAGTGTTGATATGTGGCACGCGATCTTTTGATGCTGATATGCTACAGATTTTGCATGAGTGTCAGTTTCCAAAGGAGCAAGTCTTTAGATTTTAAAAAGAGACATTTATGTTTTCAAAATGCATGGTCTTAATATTTCTAATGATGGAGGATTTATTGAATTTATAATTAATGTCAAACCTGTATTAATACCCTTTTTTAAATCAATGTCAACTATCTTTATTATAATCCATAGAAATTAATAGCATGCTCATGTTTATTTGTTCACTATAGCAGATCAAAATACGCAATCAGCACGCATGCGCACAGACACACTGTCTAGGTACAACATTTTTATGTCGTCTCATTACTGCAGTTTATGGGTAATGTTGATCATATTTTGGGTGATGGATCTCGAGATCAAGAGTTCTTGAATTTCATTCGAATATCTGCGTATCTGATCAAACATTTGCATTTTATCTAGAGGTTTCTACCTGTCAACTGGAGTTTATTGAGAGTGAATTTGAAAGAAAACCACAGCGCTTTGAAGGAGAATAAGGTGGATTTTATAATGATTTAGGCATTTATGTATTCAATTTTGAATCACTGTGTTGCGACTGCTGCATTGTGATGACTTTTGTGCAAAATGTTATTCTTCAAATTCCTAATAAAACTATTGTGTATAACTAATATTGCGTTTGAACATTGTGCTCTTGAATGTGTGTGTGTGTGTGCGTGTGCGTGTGTGTGCGTGTGCGCGCACGCTTGTGTGTGTATGTACGTGAGCGCTTGTGTGTATGTGTTGCGGGAGCACTTCTGTGTGTGTGTGTGTGTGTGCGTGCGTGCGTGCATACTGTATTACCATTATTGTCACATTCTTCTCTGAAATGTCTCCACCTGCAGAGCTTGTCGCTGCTAAACCCCAGCCATCTTTTTTTTCCAGTTACAAAAGAAAAAATTAATCAAAATTAATCTGTGGTTATCTGCAAAATTTAATAATTCCCTGGGTGATGCCTTAGCCTTCTGTCCAATTTCATTTAAATTGTATTTCTTATTACGTTTTGAGTAAACATCTAAACAGAAAAATTGACTTAGTAGAAAAAAAATGTAGTCAGCCAATTAGCCTCTGTGGTTATCTGCAAAATTTAATAATTGTCTGGTGATACCTTAGCCTTCTGCCCAATTTCATTTAAATTGTATTTTTCATTACGTTTTGAGTAAACATCTAAACAAAAAAATTTACTTAGCAGAACAAAAATTTAGTCAGCCAATGTCATTGGATTGATTGACAGTCAGAGTGGAGAGTGGCACAGTGGTAACGCGTTCACCTTGTGTCAAGTAAACCCGAGTTCGAACCTGGGTACAGGGGATTTTTCCTCTCACTTTGCACTAGGCCTTACAGTCTTTCGGATGAGACAATAAACTGAGGTCCCGTGTGCCCATGCACTTAGCATCCCCCCCCCTTTCCTTTCTCATCAGTCACACAAAAATCGCATGCAAATTTTTAATTGGGTGGCGCACCTCTGCCTGCGATGCGCTCTCCAGGTGGGAGCAACACGAATTTCACAGAGACGCCTCTGTGACTATAAAGTATCTAATACGTAATAGCTAACATGGACATGTTAAATGTCTCTCTACCCGTGAGTCAGCATGGAATGGATGGAAGTTCAGTTTAACGTCGCGTATCGGCTTTCGCCATGTACGACGGGCTGAACAAGCCAACCATGGTATAAGCAAAAATTTATGTTCCTGAATCACTGTCTTAGCCAAAAGGCCGAGAAACGATCGGAATCCAAACCCAGACAAAATATATATAGTGTTTCACCAATCAATTGGCTGATTCTGAAGCACATGACATGGACATGCCCACAGCTACAGTGGAACCTCCCTTATACGACCTTGAAAAATCATCCAAAATGAGGTCTTATAAGGGAGGTAATATTAATACTAGCAAAGAAGGGCAATGTCTCAGAGAAGTAGGTCTTATGTGGGAGGGAGTCTTATAATGAGAGGTCTTTTCAGGGAGGTTCCACTGTACTGGTAGTTTTGTAACCAAGAAAACATTTCTAAGCCACTGTGGCTATCAATATTGGATAACTGGGTGAATTAACTGACATAACAAGCACCATCATTAGGACATTAAGGAAGTGGTCAATTTTGTTGTGGTCAAATCAGTCATTCAAATTTTTGCAATAGACCTGACCATTTGCCGCTGTCAGCGAACTTTCATTTCATTAAGCCCTTGACTACTATGGGCAAAACAAGCAGGCAGTGGTGTAGTCTATGCTTTACAGGGCGAAATTCTTCTTCTGACATTTTTGTTCATGCACACACACACACACACACACACACACACACACACACACACACACACACACACACACACACAGACATGCACGCACGCACACACACAGACACGCATGCACACACACACACACACACACACACAGATACCACAGCTCATTTGAGAAATCTTCAGTTGGATAGACTGAAATGTATCTAGGACACATTGGGCCTGGGACCGGTTACATCGCGGTTTTTCCCCCACCCCGTTTGTGCCCTGGCCATCCCATTTGTGCCCCCCCGTCCCTTTGTTGTCACGTCCCGTTCTTGTCTATCCATGTGTCCCCATCTCTATGTGACCCATCTCTATATGCCCTTCTCTATGTGTCCCCGTCCCTATCTGTTCCCATCTCTATGTGTGCCCTCTATATATGTGACCCCATTGTGTCCCCGTCTCAATATGTCCCAGAGTCAATGTATTCCTGTCTATGTGTCCCCATAAACAAAGTGTCCCAATCTCTATGTGTCCCCATCTCTATGTGACCCCGTCTCTATGTGTCCAATCTCTATGTACCCCTCTATGTGTCCCCACCTCTGTGCCCCCATCTCTATATGACCCATTTTTATATGCCTTTCTCTATATCTCCCCATCTCTATGTGACCCATCTCTATATGCCCTTCTCTATGTGTCCCCGTCCCTATCTGTTCCCATCTCTATGTGTGCCCTCTATGTGACCCCATTGTGTCCCCGTCTCAATATGTCCCAGAGTCGATGTATTCCTGTCTATGTGTCCCCATAAACAAAGTGTCCCAATCTCTATGTGTCCCCATCTCTATGTGACCCATCTCTATATACCGTTCTTTAAGTGTCCTCATCTCTATGTGTTCCCATCTCTATGTGACCCTTCTCTATGTGTCCCCGTCCCTATCTGTTCCCATCTCTATGTGTGCCCTCTATGTGACCCCATTGTGTCCCCGTCTCAATATGTCCCAGAGTCAATGTATTCCTGTCTATGTGTCCCCATAAACAAAGTGTCCCAATCTCTATGTGTCCCCATCTCTATGTGACCCATCTCTATATACCGTTCTTTAAGTGTCCTCATCTCTATGTGTTCCCATCTCTATGTGACCCTTCTCTATGTGTCCCCGTCCCTATCTGTTCCCATCTCTATGTGTGCCCTCTATGTGACCCCATTGTGTCCCCGTCTCAATATGTCCCAGAGTCAATGTATTCCTGTCTATGTGTCCCCATAAACAAAGTGTCCCAATCTCTATGTGTCCCCATCTCTATGTGACCCCGTCTCTATGTGTCCAATCTCTATGTACCCCTCTATGTGTCCCCACCTCTGTGCCCCCATCTCTATATGACCCATTTTTATATGCCTTTCTCTATATCTCCCCATCTCTATGTGACCCATCTCTATATGCCGTTCTTTAAGTGTTCTCATCTCTATGTGTTCCCATCTCTATGTGTTCCCATCTCTATGTGACCCATCTCTATATGCCCTTATCTATGTGTCCCTATATGTCCCCATCTCTATCTGTTCCCTGTCTCTATGTGTATGTATTCCTGTCTATGTATCCCTGTCTATGTGTCCCTGTTTCTATGTGTCCAGATCCATATGTGTCCGTGTCTCTATGTGTCACCATCTCTATGTGACCCATCTCTTTATGCCCTTCTGCATGTGCCTCCGTCCCTACATGTCCCCATCTCTATGTGTCCCCCCGTCTGTGTGTGTGTACATACCCTTCCCTATGTGTCCCCATCTATATGTGACCCCGTCTATGTGTCCCCATCCGTATGTGTCCACGTCTCAATGTGTCCCCATCTCTATGTGACCCATATCTATATGCTCTTCTCTATATGTACCTTTCCCTATATGTCCCCATCTCTATGTATTCCCGATCTCTATGTGTCCCCATTATGAATGTATCCCCGTCTCAATGTGTCCCCGAGACTATGTATTAGTCCTGTCTCTATGTGTCCCCATCTCTATGTAATCCTGATCGTCTGTAATGTCCATGTCTTTATGTATTTCCATCTACTATAATGAGGACACATAGAGGGACACATATAGAGACGGATCATATAGAGACCAGGACACTTGGAGACGCGGACACATGGCGATGGGGACACATAGAGACAGGAATATATAGACTCAGGGACACATATTGAGACATGAACACTATAATGGGGACACATAGAGACGGGGGATGCATAGAGATTGGGACAGGGATGCATAGAGATTGGGACACATAGAGATGGGTCACATAGAGTTGGGGACACAGAGACGGGACACATAAAGGTGGGGCATGCAGGGACGGGGACACAAAGAGGTCACATATAGAGATGGAGACACATAGAGGCGGGGTCACATGGAGATGGGGACACATACAGATTTGGACAAATAAAGACGGGGACACGCAATGATGGTGACACATAGGGACAGGAATATATAGACTCGGGGGCAGATAGAGACGGGGACAGAATAATGGGGACACATAGAGACAGGGACACACAGAGATGAGAACATACAGCCTGGGACAGGAGGGCATGTAGAGATGGGTCACATGGAGATGGGGACACATAGACTGACAGAGATGTGGGGGACACACAGAAACGAGTACATGTAGGGACGGGAATCCATAGAGAAGAGATGGGTCACTTAGAGATGGAGGCACATAGAGATGGGGACATATAGAGCCAAGAACGAGACGGTGCAACAACGGGACGGGGCATAAACGGGATGAGACCTATTGGGCTTGGGACCTAATGGGCCTGCAACATAAAGGGCAGACCCTGTGTTATCCAAAGAATATTTCTTTTACTTTTTTATTATTATCAAAAATCAAAATTCGACAGGGGCTTGCTGCTGTACTCAGTGATACCTTTGGCTAAAGTACTGTACTTTTGCTTCACTTACATTTGGGTAAATTTCGGTGTCTAGCAGCCAATTATTTTTCGGCGGAAGTAGATTTTGCTACTTCCTATCAATTTCTTCAAGTCGAAGCTGCGACTTTTTGTGTGTTGTTAGATTGTATTTTGTACGTAGAGATGGCAAACAGGACGGTTAAAGATGCACATTCTATTAAAGGAACTAATCCACAATACTTGGTGGAGAAAATTATTCGAACAAGAATCTACGAAAGCAAATATTGGAAAGAGGAATGTTTTGCTCTCACCGGTACGTGTCGTGAGAAACAGAAAGCTATCTGCAGGATCGACGCCAATGATTTTGTTTCAAGTTATGAACTTACTGCTACTCCTATTCCTTTCTCCAGGATCGATGCCAATGATTTTTGTTCAAGTTATGAACTCACTGCTACTCCTATCCCTTTTTCCAGGTTGGGATAAAAGGGTTAGATATACTACTAGGGAATGGACACAGTCACAGTTACTTGAGTTAGGATGGTTATAAAACATTTTATTTATTTTTTGTCAAATCCTAATGAAATTTATGTCAATGGAAAAAGCTCGAAAAGACCTTTAAAATGATACCCAAATTATCAAAATCGGTCGATAATTGAGAAAGCTATGACGTTTTAAAATGATAGCCTTTTTTACATGAGCTACTGTACATAAGAAAAAGTTGATCCACTCGATCGTCAGTGTGACGCGGCAAGAAGAAAAACAAAATGTCGGACTAGGCTAACACCTCCGATTTGATTAACCTCGCAAAGTACCTGATTATAAACTTACATGCATCAAATTTTGCACACTTGTAGCAAATTGGTTGAATCTATCATGCTATTAATTTAATTAAGATCAGATTTGTATGCGACGGAGGAATCAGACCCAAATGTTGGAGCGCTTGTCACTCGCGATCGGCCGTCTTCGCGTAAAAAAAGATCGTTCCCGAATGACCGGGTTGCTGTCTGCTTCCAGAAAGAAAGAAAGAAATTCGGATGGTCAGCGCCAAGAATAACCACCAATAAAAATAAGCAAAGGAAGTGACCGTTTTGCACTTCGGCAAAATCGGGGTGAAACTTTTAGACGGGAAAGATCGCTGCGGTTTGACCCAGATTCTAACGTTCCTAACACAGTAGCATCTGTCAAAAACCTGGGAGTCAACATCCAGAAAGATCTCAGTTGGGGTACACACATAGAGAGCATAACATCAAAAGCAAACAAAATGCTGGGATTCCTGTGGAGAAACTTCAAGATCTGCTCTACGAAATTGAGGGAGAGAGCTTATCCGACTGGTCAGACCTTTACTCGAATACACATGTTCCGTTTGGGACCCCTACACCTGGAGGGTGGATCGCTTCATTCACAGCTGCTACCACAACACCTCCAGTGTGTCTGATATGCTTGAGCAGTTAGGGTGGCCCACACTCGAGCACCGCAGGAAGAAGGCTAGGCTCACAATGCTGTATAAGATCATGAACGGCATTGTAACAGTCGACAACGCCAGACTGAGCCCAGCACCAAGCCGTCAAAGAAGAGGACACACCCAACAACTGTCCACCATCCAGTGCCGAACGGACTACAAAAGATGCTCTTTTTTCCCTCGGATGATCAGAGACTGGAACAAGTTGCCAGAGGAGGCGGTGTCTGCTGCTACACCCAGCTCGTTCCAGTCTACTGTCTTAACCATTGTATTTGTAAATGGCTCCAACCCACCTGCGTGTGCATCTCGACCCTTCCAACGGAAGTGTCGCCATCTTAGTCCTTATTTGTGTGTAAACAAAGTGAAAATGTTATCTAAATGTGTAAAGAAAACATCCAGATGTTATAAATACAGTTTAGATAAGTTTTGAATTGGAACAGCCAAATACGCAGCATCGATCTGGCATTTAAAAAAAAAAAGGTAAGGACTAAGATGGCGGTCTCCCATAATATGGCGCTCCTTGTGGCCGGATATGACGACACGTGGGTACCAGCCATACCCTCTTTAAAATTTAAAAAAAAATTAGCTTAGGGGTTCCAGTTCCTGCCCATTCAGCATCATGCCGAGCTTCCGCTGAACGGGTCTTGGCTGGCTGGGTCACAGTAGATTAGGGTTGTTTTGATTTGTTTTTGTTCTGTGTGCGACCTTCAGACCTCGACCAAACAGTATCAAAAAATCAGATTGTTGTCTGTGGATACTAAATCAGTAAATGGAAGAAGAAGAAGAAGGATAGAACACACGGGAAAGGGTTAGGATTAGGGTGGGGGTTATGGTTAGAAATGGACAAAAATCAAGACAAAATGGCCGCTTGCCTTGCCGTTATCCAATGAAATTGCAAGTAGCTGGCGTGGATCCTGCAGATAGCTTTCTGTTGTGAGAATTAGTTTTAATTTCTCGTTCTTTTCTGGTTCTGGTCTTGCTGTTCCAGTTTTAAGATATATGTTTATTTAATATTATTAGCACACCACTGTAGATACATTTCTTTTTCTTTCTTGTACTTTTTTTTGTAGGGATCTGCATGTGCAATTCGATTTCACTTTCAATTACAAGTTCCAGAGCTTTTCTCTAGCATCTATCAGTCTATCACACACATACATGTACATATAGTGATGTACCACTATTTACATGCATTTGGAGTGTGCTTGTGGAAAGATTGAGATATCAACCAATGAGACTATAAATTGGTGGTCAGTGTCATGTGTCACACTCACAGTGTATGCATGCACGCTCACTACATACAGTCAGGGGTTCAAATCTTGGGCAATATTCACAACTACGCCTGCCAAGAACGATAATTTGTAACAGAAAAGAACATAGCCCATTGCTTATTTAGTCAACAGACAATCGTTCTTGGTGGGTGTAATTGTGAATATTGTAAAATCTTGCACGTTTGGCCGGGTTCACATTAGACGCGTAAGTTCCGTACGGAAAACCCTAAGTAAGTGGAAGAAAGGGTAAAAGTTTGCGCATATAGGGGAAATTCGGATACGTGCGCAAATCTTTTCCCTTCTTTGTTGCACTTATTTATGGATTGCACACAGGTTTCCGCATGGAATATCCGCTTATGTCTGTGCACAGCCAAATTCTGTTTTATTTCCCCTTGAAATTAAACTGGTTCTGATGCCAACTCTTTGGCACGAGTTTAACAAGGCCCCATGTAATAACCACATGCATGACATCCCTTACCGTAAGACTAGCAAACAGAAGAATGAAACTTGGGCCCCATTGTGTTTCAGCTGCCTTGCTGGTGGACAAGGCCATGGAGCTGCGCTATCTGGGCGGGGTGTACGGGGGCAATGTGAAGCCCACACCCTTCCTCTGCCTCATCCTCAAGATGCTGCAGATCCAGCCCGAGAAGGACATTGTGGTGGAGTTCATCAGGAATGAAGATTTCAAGTGAGAGAAAGAATGTGTGTGTGTGTGTGAACACTGTACTGTGTGTGTATATGGGGGGAGGGGTATGTTGATTGTGTGTGTCTATCATTCTATATATAAATTTATAATATATGCCTGTGTGTTGCCCTCTGTGGGTGTATGGTTTGTGTTAAATGTTTTCACTTTCATAGTATGTGCAGGTTTCTGTCAGCTTGCTAAATTATTTTGAATTCAGTCATTGCTATATTGTATATAAATAGGGCATTTGCCGCATGCCAGCGACCTTGAATGTCACTGAGTTGAATTTAGAGAGCTGAATTAGAAAGGTCAACGCAACTCTAGCAGAACGAGCTCGGGCAAGTTAGTAGTCTTGTATAGAGTTCGAATTCTCGTGGCAAATGCCCTATTGCCTTGATGCTGATTACCCCACCCCCACCCCAATTGAGAAAGGTTTCCTTACTTTTTGAAAGAAAAAAAAGTCAATCTAATAGATCTTGTAGTAGCTTGCTGATTGTGTCACTGAATATTGATCATTTGAATGTACAGGTACGTGCGTGCCCTTGGTGCATTCTACATGCGGATTACGGGCACAGCAATGGACTGCTACAAATACCTGGAGCCCCTCTACTATGACTACAGGAAACTACGCCGCATGGACAGTGATGGAAGTATGTACTATGTTTGAAATACATTGATATTTATTAATGAAACTGAAAGTAATTGCATGGAACTGGATTATATATGTCATGGCAGTCATGTCTTATGATGTTTACAAATTATGTTACCCCGCCCTTCTCCATTATATGCATTTGTGTGTGTGTTCATCATATGAAATAATGTAATATTCTGGTACACAAAAACACAATGTTTAATGTGAATAGCAACATTGTACTTTGATGTTCTTGTAAACACATGCACACACACATACTCACTGCCATGTGTACACTTAACACAGGCTTATAGAGCACAAGAATCAAACCCCATAAATGCAGAAAAAGTCACACTTTAGGTTCAAACACACAAAAACTTGAACATTCTCAATATCCTATCAAGACTTGTTTGTTAATACTCTCATTTTTATGTTCATAGAATTTGTCAATACTCTCATTTTTATTTTCATAGAATAAATTGCTTTCCATTTTTTCAGAGTTTGAGCTGGTTCATATGGATGAATACATTGATGAACTTCTGAGAGAGGAGAGATTGTCTGACATCATTATGCCCAGAATTCAGGTAACTGGCAATTTTAAAAAAAAGATGATTAGATTAGGGAGATTATAACACAACATAGTGGAACTTATAATATTATTTCAATTATAAAATGTACCACTATCTCACTTAGGGCAGATGAGAACGGAGGACTGTCAGGGCTTTTATTTTTTTAAATGTAGCATCGTATATTTGTGTGGTCTTTAGTGTATATTCTGAGTATTCTCTAGTCTCCTTCAAGAGAGACTCTTAATAGGAATTGTTCGGAAATAATTAAGGGGAGTACTTTAATGGTGTGTGGGAGTGATCTTGCCTAATTTAATCTGTCAAACAGGGGAAGTTACTCTACCATCAGGTAGATCCCCAGCTCTCGCCTCGTGTGTTTGAGTAGACTTACATCACTTAGAGCACCGTGCATCATTCTAAAATTGATGTCGTTTATATTTTTACATCACATTTTGCAAATTCTCTCATTTTGTGGATACTGGCCGCCCCTCATTGTTCTAAAAAAATGTTTGCAAGTCGCTGACTAGCATCCTGCGGTTTCAAGCTTCAACGCCATGCCACCATGGTTGCTATGGTTTTGACCGAGTATGTCGAGGTAATCAACTTTTTCACGAAGTACTCTCCCCTATTTTTTTTCCGAAAATCGTCTATTCTGTCTACTGCAATCATAGATACGTAAGGAAAAACTTAAATAGCTTGAGCTAAGTGTTTATTCCAATTGTATGCCCTTCTGTTGTTGCTCACTCGGAGAAAAAAAAACAACCCAATCGGACCAGAGGTCAGAGTCGGTTATTACTTTTGAAATGTAAACACACACATATACACACACTCCCACACTCACGCACACACACACGCGCACACAGAGAAAGAGGTGGGGAAGCGGAAGGGCACTTTATAGGCTGAAAGTAACAATGCACTGTTTTATATTATTGATTTATTTAGACAATCAATTTATTTAGAATTAGAACATTTAAATTGCGCATACCTTAAAGCTCTCTGCGCTTTATGCTGTTTTATATTACGGATCAAGATGTGGTGTTTATGTGTAGAAACGTAACGTCCTGGAAGAGAGCAATCAGCTGGAGCCCAGGACCAGTGCTGTGGAGGAGGACATGGATGACATGGGCACTGACGAAGAGGAGGAACTCATGGAGGTGAGGATGGACCTCGGTCTGTGTGTGTGACTGTGTGTATGTGGACTTCCTTGGAGAAACTGACTTGGTGGAGTTTAAACCAATCTTGCGAAGATTAGCAAAGAGGTTCGTAAATCCCTGAAAAATTACACGTTTAAAAACTTCAGACAATTCTCTTTCTAATGATACAAGAACCAAACAGTCCCCCTGATCTCTTATTCATGAAAGCTGATTGTTGCCGAATGTGCACGGCCGCCTTTGTTTCTTGCATTCTCCCTTTCAATTATCTTAGTCCCCTCCCAGTCTGATTCATGATTTACAAGATCTGATGGTTTGTGATGGCAGCAAGAATCAACTTATAAAGAAGTGCCATCACAGAGTATCAGATCATCGAAAATCATGAAACAGAGTTGAGGGGGCTAAGATAATAGAAAGGGAGAATGACTGCACTTCTTTTATACGTTGATGCTTAGTGCTTTCTTTCCACTTTTCTTTGTAAGATTCTTCGTAAGATTGCTGGAAACTCCGAGAATGAGAGCTAAGACATTGTCACCTAGTCATTTGCCCTCATTGTCTTATTTAATCAAATAAGAAAGAAATCAAATGAATGATGCACCAAATGTATTTGGGGACATGATACATAACTTATAAGATGTCTGTGTTATTTTTTAGTTTAATTTCTTCTCTCAATCGCTGGAAAGAGGATGAGATTTAAGCAAAGCTTCTGCTTTGTTACACGGGTTGTTCTAAAGGCAACAGAAATTCATCATTGAATTCAAGTTCAAAATCAAATGCTCAAAATGAAACCAAGAGCAATTAAACTGAACTGCATGCTAATGTTATAGGCCTATATTTTTCAGGAATCTAGAAGAAGCTTGACACCAGAGAAACGAAAAAGCCCCTCACCACGCAGACGATCACGATCCCCTCACAGACGGTAAGACTCAAATCAATTCTTCAACTGCCTTGAAATCAAGCATAATATAAGATTGTTCTCTTCAAAATTGAAAAGAAAATTGTGACCACTTGTTCATGCTGCTCCCATGGTTTTAGTTTCTGAAAATGTTGCTTTTCCCCCATTTTTTCAGCAGCTTAGTTTTTGTATTTTTGTCTCTTAAGATAACATCCTTAAGAATGTTCATGAGGTGTTAAATTACACGAAGTGTCTGTATATGTTCAGAGTGTTGAATTTATAATGTTCAAGGGGGAAAAAAGGAATAGAAATTTTTGTGTGTGTAATGTTCTTACATTATTACATAGGCAGCATGTTTTTTCTTGTCTTATAAATGCTACTTTGACATAGCATGTAGAACAACAAAGAGGGTAAACTTTAGTGTACAGTTTGAATCTAGTGATTGCGTTATTTACATCTTGGGTAAAGGTAAAGATGTGCCACCCCCCCTGCATTTCTTGGTTAATTCTATTTTTCCGTTTTTGCCTTTCTTACCATACATAAAGCTGTATTTTAGGAACATTTTCAGCTAATTATCTTTTTGGAATACTAACCCTAACCGTAGCCCTAAACCTAACCCTACCCCCCACTATGTACTGCAGTACACCGCGATTTGTCACAGTTGTGGTTCGTTGCGTTTTCCCGTCTTATAGGGTGGGGGTTAGGGATAGGGTTAGTATTCCCAAAAGGTTATTAGCTAAAAAAAATTCTTTATGTATGGTAAGAAAGGCAATAACGGAAAAATACAATTAACCGAGAAATGTAGGGGGGGTGGCACATCTTGACCTTTACCACATCTTGCTTTGTGGGAAAGATAAGGTAAAGATTTTTTACTTCGTTTTCACTTTTTTGTTTTTTAATTCCACATTCCGTGGACATAAGAGATCACTATGGGATGACATTTTTAACATACAGTCCTTCTTTCTTTTGACTTCCTCCGTTATCATATTGATGATTACGACGCATTACGACAGTCGAACCTCAGTATTGCGACCACCCTACAGACTAGCCAAAACTGTCCATAATTTTGAGGTGGTCACTATCAATACTGAAGACTCTTTCAGTAATGAATAAGAAGAGAAGAAACTGAGTTAAACTGTCCGGATTACTGAGGTGTCTGCGATATTGAGTTGCCTGTTTTAACAGGGTTCTACTGTATTTATGTTTTGCTGTTGCTTTTTTTTCCCCCCTACACAGAGACACGAGAGATCACTATGCCAAAAGCAGGGACGACAGAAGGCGCTCTCGTTCCAAAGAGAGGGAAAAGAGGCACCGATCACCTGCAGGTCAGTACAGATGTCCGAGGAGTGGAGGGGCGTGGGAGGTTAGGTGTGGTTGGGGAGGAGGGTATGAAAGGGGTGATGTAATAAACCATTGAATATATATTTTGGTTATCTGCCTTGAAGCTTCACGGTTTATATTAATGGTCGACTTAAGTCTGCTGATTTCACCTCCAGGTGGCGTACCTCCCTCTCTCTCTCTATCCCCAACAAAGGATATCACTAGGATTAGCCCCATTTGAGTTTGTCGCCACCTGGCGGTGAAATCAGCAGCTAAGTCGCCCATTAAAGCAAAAGGGAAAAAAAAGGGTTGGTTGGGGGTGAGAGGGATGTGGGAACAGTCTGAAGTAAATTTTTAGTCAACTTTCGTTTTCTTTTTTAAGCGTCAATATGTGTAGACTGTTGACCCTGTTTGTCCTGAACTGTCTGAAAATTTTGTGTGTCTGTTGTCACATTATAAATTAATATAATCCTCAATCATTTCTTTGTGTTTCTTTTTCAGGAAAGCGGCATAAGGATGAAGATGACAGGTGAGGGGTTCTTCTTTTCCTTTTTTTTTTTATGTGAAGTTGTTTATTTCTTTGAAAGAAACTAGAATATTTTAGTGTTTTATCTTCTTGCTTGTAAATATTTTATCACTTCAGCAAAG
>JAGGCT020002260.1:0-2500 GCA_017654935.2 Phymorhynchus buccinoides
ATCTACTAATGTCCCATATGTGTCTGTTCCAGACCGGATGACGTTAAGCAGAATTTCATCATCATCATCTTCTTCTTAATAGGGTAAGACGGGGTAAAAAGCCCATGGGCGGGCAAGAAGCCCATGCCAATTATCTCATGAAATGAAGCAAATTTCAGTCACATTTTGCCCATGAGACGAGTGTTAATGTTTAGCATTCGTCTCATGGGCAACTTGACTGAAATTTGCTTTATTTCATGAGATAATTGGCATGGGCTTCTTTACCCCGTCTTACCCTACTAACATTAAGTTAGTTTCATATTTTAAGAAAACGGGTCTTTCCTGGTATTGCAGTACCTCCAGGATTGACCTACTATCTCTATAATTACAAATGTCCCGTGTGAACCTGTTCCAGGTCGGAGGATGTTAAAATTATATTCAATTCTTGTTCTTGTTTTTGTTCTTGTTCTTTTGTTGTTCTTGTTCCTCCTCTTGTTGTTGTTGTTGTTGTTGTTGTTGTTGTTGTTGTTGTTGTTGTTGTTGTTGTTGTTGTTGTTGTTGTTGTTGTTGTTGTTGTTCTTCTTCTTCTTCTTCTTCTTCTTCTTCTTCTTCTTCTTGTCAGCATTGCTATTCGTACAAATCAATCTTGAAGAAGTGTCCGAAGGGCATACTAAAATCACTTTGAAAGAGTCATTTCACGGCTCGTCGTCGTTCAGTCACCTTTAGTCAAACATATTATTTTCTTTTAAATGTCAACACTATATTCTGTTAATGAATAATGACCCTGCAACTCCGTAGTCTAGGTGTGATTTTGTCTCGTAGGCATACATAGGCGGGAGTTGTCAAAAAGCGCGAACAGGTCAATTTGCGCGACTTTTTCTTTATACAATATGCGCGACTTTTTCTCTATACAATTTGCGCGAACATGAAGAATACAATTGGAGCGACTATCCCATAGAGAGACACTTCAACTGTATTTAAATACAAAATTTAACTTTATCTAAAAGAAATGTCCCACATGGTAATTTCCGAGAGGACGTAAAACAAACTAACTAACTAAATAGAGAGAGACAGAAAAAGACACAGAGAGAACACACAAACGAACGAACACACACAAACAAAACATCAACAAACAGACACAGACACAGACACACAAACACAGAGTTACTCTGTATGCTTGTCTGTAGTTTCCGACTATGACTGCCAGATAACAAAGGGGGCAGCTGCTATTCTGGCGGGCTGGGCTAGAATTTGTTTATCAGTGGAGATGACTTGCCCAGAGCACACTCTCACTCTCTCGGCCAAAGGGGTTTGAGCAAAAACGTTAGCTGTTTTTACAAAATGTCAAGTTATTTGACTGGGGCAGTGGGTGGATGCCTCGTGCTTTCATACGGGGAGCTGGACGGCCCCGTCCCCTCCATGAGTCTCTCCCCGTGGGGATACCGGGGGATCTTTCATACAAATAGTTCCCCCACTTTCTGGAAGTTCGGTGCTTGTAACTTCCTCTAATATGTCACTCTCTTTGACTCTGCCTTTTCCCTTTGCTTACTGTCATCTGCTATCTTTCTATCTTACTGGTCCATTCTCCTGCCTTTATTCTATACATTCTTACAAAGATTTCTTCAGCCGAAATCGGTCGACATGCTGGGCCTAATTATTTCTTAGTTTGGCGCATAACGGCAGCATAACGCATCTACGCTCATATGACACTGAGGAAACTGAGCGAACAAAGAAGAAGAAGAAGAAATTATTTGACAAACTAGCTGTAAAGGCCATGAACGGTTTTGACGAAACACATTAGACAGGTAGGTTGTCAAGTCAGAAGTAGGTCTATTTCAACAAAGTTTTTGTTAATCTAGACAACCATTTGGAGTCTGTACATACGTTATACATGTTTCGGCTACTTCTATAGCCCATTTCATAGGTTAAGCTCAACTTTTTGGTGTTTAGTAAACTGGTGCTATGTGTGCGGATGTTAGGTTGTGTGTGACAGTTTATATGCCTTTGTATGCCATGTTATGCTTTTGTGTTTCTGTCTTTGTTGATCATAAGCGAATTGCGTTATTATATTGGTTACATTGTGACGTGTAACATTTTGTATGTGCTCCCTGGGGTTTTTGAAAATAAACTTTTGACTTGATTTGTTAAAGAACATTTTATTTTCCTTAAATCAGAATAACAATCTGAATGATTGATTGGTTGAATGATTGATTGATTGATTAATTGATATGTGGCTGCATTTTTATAAAAAAAATGATGCACATTCTCATAATGTAGCCTACATACTGATAAACAATGAGAATTTACTGGATGTCAAGTCAAGGAAGGTGGTCAGGACTCAGGAGGCTATCGGTCACTGAATTGGCCAAATAACGTTTGTCCTTTCAGCTCTTCCTTGTCATTTATTTTGCTGCCCCCCCCCCCCCCTACTCTCCTCTCCTCTCCTCCCCACTTCCTTTTTTCATTTCTAGATGGTTGAAAGAATGAACCAATAACGTAGTGGTGGTGGTGGTGGTGGTGG
>JAGGCT020002260.1:7500-15000 GCA_017654935.2 Phymorhynchus buccinoides
GCAAGTGCATGTGTGGGCAACTGGCCAGCCAACTAATGAACATATAAAAAACAACCCACCTCCTTCACGCAGGAGAAAAACAAGAACTATACATTAACATTTCGCCTTGGCTGTGTCAGACCAATTGACATAATACAATCTAGAACATCAAGGCTACATAAAAATGTTACGTTCTGCATAGTTCTGCGGGGATTGTCTTTAGCCATGGCAAGCTCCTAGCATAACACCACCAGTATCCCAAATCCTCCGAAGTCGGAGTGTGGTTGCCCAAGTGACGGGGTAATAAAGTAACGGTCACACACGTAATGCTCTCATCCCTAGCTGGTGCATTTGTACCATAGTGTTCAATTGCTTCGGTTATTTGAACCCCGGATGATCCCCGGAGTCTTTAAGCCAGGGTACGACAACAACAGCAACATTCATTGACTCGCAAGCTGTGTGCTTTCAGGGAGGCCAAGTGCAGTGTGACCGTCACAAGTGTGACAGTGTGGGCGGATGTCACGCCATCTTGTTTGACAAACCCGAGGACACCTGCTGCGACGTCTGTAAAGGTGGGTGCCTCGCTCCCCCGTGGGGATTCCGGAGGATCTTTTGTACAAATAGCACCCACCCACCCACCCACCTTGGGAGTTCTGTGCTTGTAACTTCCTCTAATCTGTCACTCCCTTTGACTCCCCTGCCTTTTCCCTTTGCTTACTGTCATCTACTATCTTTCTGCCTTACTTGTACCCTGTTTTCCTGCCATTTTTCAAGAAACACTTAAAGACCCAGTGACGCACCACGATTAAGTCCCTTGGTTTTTTCTGGGTTGCTGTGACCCACATCCAATTTTCCCACTATTCAAATTGAGGCTGCTCTTTAAACTGATGTGTCGGTTTCATTTGGGGGCCATTTATATGGGAGTCAGACTTGGTCAAAACAATAGTTCTTACCAGCTATAAGAGGGAAATCACGTGAAACCCGTGATTTGTATGTTCAAATTCTGATCGCTTCTCGGCCTTTTGGCTAAGACAGTGATTCAGGAACATAAATTTTTGTTTATATCCTGGTTGGTTTGTTCAGCCCGTCGTACATGGCGAAAGCCGATACGCGACGTTAAACTGAACTTCCATCCAACCCGTGATTTTGACACGTGATCTGGTGGATCTTTAAGATTTTCTCCAGCCGAAGACGGACATGCTGGGCCGACTATTTCTTTGTTTGGCGCATAACGGCAGCATGACGCATCTTCGCTCATATGACCGGAAACTGAGCGATCGTAGAAGAAAAAGAAGAAGAAGAGTGCCTCGCAGTTTTGTTCTATGTCATTATTTTGTTCATATATCCACAGTTGTTTTGCTTGTTTGTGTGTGTGTGTTAAAAAAAAAAGTTTTTCTCTCTCCTTGCTAACTGTCTTATTGCATTGCCAGTTCTATGAGAACATGAGTACATTCTGACAGGAACGAGGGCTGTGTGTTTGTCAGTTTGTATGCCCACTGTGGCTGTCTGTGTGTGCGCCTGTCGTAGAAGGTGAGATTTTCGTCCAATTGATCGTAGATCCTTATGGACGTTCTGCTTGAAGACTGGACAGTCTTCTCGTTGAGATGGAGGCAAAGCTGAAATTGTAGTTCGTGACGTGGCATACGTCGTCTTTTGATGACTCGAACACGTTGCACATCCTGAAATCGCGGATAACGCTGTTGGTTGCGGGAACATCTCGGACGGGATCCGAGTCTGGAACTTGTGCGTGATGCTGATGTTAGCATCGTTGAATTTTGTGCATAGATGCGAGCATCTGATGAAATTGTCGCTGCCGTTGGCGTTGGCGTCAAGGTGCTCCCGTAGTAGATGTTCTTCCTCCTCCTAAGGCCGTCGTCAGGACCACCGGGCGATCTGCTCCGTACCGGGGAGTCGATGTCGTCGCGGGCGTGCTGGTAGACACGCAGCTAAGTCGAGCCGTCTCTGCAGGCGGATGTGATACTCCCAGTAGACAAGCGGTAGCAGCCCCAAAACTCCCACTCGTACGTCCACTGGGCATCGGCGTACTGCAGAGATGGTCCAAGTTGCTGCCCGTCGATCCATCCAGTCCGCAAGTCGTTCAACTCCCATGGTGAGGGAGGAGATCCGGCGTCGCCCTTCCCACTGGCTGCCACCCAGCGAGACTTCAATGCAACTGCCACCATTGCATCGGTGTCATCGCGTAGCCAACGTCGCATTTATACACCGCAATGGTTTAACCCATGTCACCCATAAAAAGGCATCAAATATGGGCCTGTTATCTGAAAACCCTATTTTCTTAATTTTGGGAGATAAGGATAGGCCTAATGTTATACATGTTACAGAGGAATTCCCAATATTTGCAGATTTTTTCCTCTCTACCAAGTTAAGTTTAATGGTATATTTTGGCTGAAAATGGCTGGAGAGAAAATCTGTTTAATGTCCTCCGGTCTGGAACAGACACATATGGGACATTAGTAGACATAAAGATGGTGGGAACGATCCTGGAGGCAATGCCCGGAGGCAGTGCAACACCAGTAAAGTCCCGAATTTTTAACAATACAGATGTATCTATTGAAAATGGCTGGCGGTGAAAGGGTTTTAAATTGGACCTGTTGCTGCTGAAAGAAAGTTTGCCGTCCTCACAACTATCGCTGTTTGGGACACGTTGTTCTGGCGGGAGATTTACGAAAGCGCGTGTTGGCATATCAGAAGCGCGGATTTTGTTTTACGTAAGCGCGGATTTATTATTTTTACAATTTTGAGCACAGATTTCCAACACACAAGCAGAGAGAGTCAGTATAATCGACCCTCTCACCACGGACTCCCGGTTGGGAATGCCATTGATAAGAAATAAGTGACTTTTTGTCATGAACAGCTAGCCGAGTTGCATTACCCGTGTCTCCCGTGCTCCGCACTCATTGTCTGGTAGGTCACCCTCCGCGCTTTCGTATCATGGGTTTATACGCGCTTTTGAAACATATCCGGTTCAGAAATCCGCGCTTTTGAATGTCTGGTGTGGTGGTCTTGAAGGTGACCGCACAGCGGGTTTGTGGTCTTTGGGACACGTTGTTCTGCTGTGGTGGTCTTGGAGATGACCACACAGCGGGTTGGTGGTCTTTGGGACACGCTGTTTTGGTGTGGTGGTCTTGGAGGTGGCCGCACAGCGGGTTGGTGGTCTTTGGGACACGTTGTTCTGCTGTGGTGGTCTTGGAGATGACCACACAGCGGGTTGGTGGTCTTTGGGATACGCTGTTTTGGTGTGGTGGTCTTGGAGGTGACCGCACAGCGGGTTGGTGGTCTTTGGGACACGCTGTTGTGCTGTGGTGGTCTCGGAGGTGACCGCACAGCGGGGTGATGATCTTTGGACGGAGGGTCTGGGTTGGACCCTGTGTGAAGCGTTTTTATATTCCACGTTCACAACGGATAAACTACTGACTTGAGCATAACGAAAATTTGGCAGAATAACATCTCGTTAATGCTCGTCATGACAGTCACACAATCCTCTCTTTCCAGGCCTATTACTATTAGCTAGCAAGTTTGATGTGCTATGAACATAATTAATTATCTGTGCAGGTTGTCATTTCAACGGCACGGACTACCCCAGTGGAATGACTTGGAGGGATCCCCTGAACCCCTGTGTGTCTTACCTCTGCCAGGTGATCAGAGACAAATTGATTGATGACAAATTGATGATTTAATGTCAATAGCTACTGAGCCATCATGACATGAGGGGTGTAATGAAATAAAGGAAAATGCAAACGAAAAATATCAGTACAAATAATCACATTAATTCTCACACAATCTCAATATGAGTATGAAAAGATAAAATACTAGTACAAAATATACGCTCAGCGCGCATATTTTCATCAAACCAAAGTCATTATCGTCCTGTACATAATGACCAGCGGGCACTAAATAAGCCAATTTGTAATAGGGAATCAAACTGGAGTGTATGCAGGTGATGAGAGAGAGAGAGAGAGAGAGAGAGAGAGAGAGAGAGAGAGAGAGAGAGAGAGAGAGAGAGAGAGAGAGAGAGGAGGGGGGGGGTAATGAATAGGCCTAACGGTTGTAACAGGGATAACTCTTCAGACTAAAAATGTCTCATTTTTCTGGAAGTACCTCTTCATCATCTCTATCTCTGTTAACTTCTGTATTTTGTTTCTTTTCTTTCCCAGACACGAGATTCTGTCTATATATTTTGTATACATTTAAAATGTGCTCAATCCTTTCTGTAATTCAATATACATATTAAAAAATACAGATGCTCTGGAAATAAAACAAATGGGTAGTGATTTGTATACATAGCAACATATATACCTATTTTAAAGTCACCCATGGTCACATTCAAAATACAAGTAAGAAAAACAATGTAGGCCTATAAAAAAACACCCACCCACCACATCAATAGGTGCATTGGAAATATGAACATAATTGGTAATTGAATTGGAAATGATCTGTAGGCCTATCTGTTGGTGTTGTTTTTCTAAGACACCAAGAAAATCTTAATGTCTAAAATCGCGTTTTAATTTTTTTTAGGCTGGTGTTCTGACGCAGTCGACAGAGAAATGTCACGTGGGTTGCAAACACCCCCTCCATCTTCCGGGCCAGTGCTGCCCTTCCTGTTCAAGTGTGTATGCGATTGACTTGCTCACTCACACACGCTCCCACATGCTTCTGCCCACGCCCACGCGCATGCACATACCAAACCAACACAACAAACACGTGGATCATACACCTACATTCAAATGCGTGCACACACTACCCAAACACGTAAACTTTACATGTCTGCATACATGTACTCACAAACATATTCATGCGCACACACAAAGGCCTACATTACACGCGTGTGTGCGAACGCACATACTTAAGCACAGGATATTAGTATTTATGGAATTCACTTGTCTGTCTTTATGGACGTTACACCCTCCGTGGAGATACTGGGGGTCATTTGTATGAATAGTTTCTCCACCTTCTGGAAGTTCTGTGGTTGTAACTTCCTCTAATCTGCCACTCTCTTTGACTCTGCCTGTTTCCTTTGCTTTCTGTCATCTACTATCTTTCTGACTTATTGGCCCATTCTCCTGCCTTTTTTTAAACAAATCTTCCAGATAATTTTTCTCCTTTGAGCTCCTCCGAAATCGGAATGTGTTGGCTGTACGCAGCAGGGAGACCAGTGAAAACTGAAAACCGGACACATAAGTACCTTCCCCATTATGGCCATATGGCCTGGGAATGCAGAAGAAGAAATAAGGACGTTGCAATTACCTAAAATACCCAAATTATTATTATTTCTTTAAAATCCCCTTAAAAATAAGATATTTTACTATGTCAGAGATTTAGCCCCACATTTGAATGGATATTATTTCACAACATCGAATAGGTTAATTACGTTCGACACAGGACAGTTGGTGGGTTGCTCATGTCAAATGTTTCCATGGGATAAAACTGTCACAGTTTGTGTGGACAGGTAAAATTGCCAGAGTGGGCATAAACCGACAAAATATTTCGCAAAAAATATATCTTATAGTACTTTTATTATTGTCACGTTCAACAACATAATTGCCTCCATGTTTCAGACTGTGTCACTGATGGAGTGGATCGTTTGGAAGGAGAATCGTTCCTTC
This sequence comes from Phymorhynchus buccinoides, assembly GCA_017654935.2. Lineage (NCBI taxonomy): Eukaryota > Metazoa > Mollusca > Gastropoda > Neogastropoda > Raphitomidae > Phymorhynchus > Phymorhynchus buccinoides. The sequence goes on from JAGGCT020002260.1 coordinate 13,104, forward strand.
ACAATTCCAGTGCTCATGTCATCTGCACCTGCAAGGTTGGAAGCATTGATGATATTTAGGGGTGTTATGCATCATGTGGGTTTGTGCAAAATAACGTTCTGGACTTTTAGCTAACCGGTTGCCTTTCCACTGTCAAAATTCCAGGGCCATGAGTTAAAAAACAAACTTTTTATAAACTTTTATTGTTAAAATAAATATGGTTATACTACCATATCCTAATAAAAAAAACATACCTCATCATTATTAATCCCTTCATTCTTGGTGCCCCTCCTCCATTTCTTTGTCTGCTCCATCTTCATCCTAACAAATGTCCCATATATGTGCCTCTAAGCAGGTCGGAGGACGTAAGACAAATTTCTATTCTATTGTGGGTTTGTGCATAAAGCTCTGTGTGTGTGTGTGTGTGTGTGTGTGTGTGTGTGTGTGTGTGTGTGTGCATGCGCGTGTGTGCGTGCGTGAGTGCGTGTGCGTGTGCGCGCGCATGTTTGATTGAATAAGTGAGAGACATACAGATAGACACAGAGACAGTTGGAAAGACAGATGGAGAGACAGACTGCAAACCAATGTGCAGGATATGGGTATGGATATAATGGATGGGGAACAGTTTGGAATAGGCCAAGTTTGTCCTATCCTCTGTGAATGTTAGAGAACTTTTCTTTTTGTCCCATCCGAGTCTTCTGGGTCGTACAGTGGCGTTGCTCCCACGCCGCTCATTCCGAATGCCAACTCGCAGTTACACCCCGGCTTGTTCAAGTCGCAGAATCCGAGATCAGCAGTCCAAGGGGAGCGAATCGATGTTAGGCCGTCAGGAGGTAACCAACCGAGGAGACACTGCACTGCTGCTGAGTCACTTCGGTGGAGTTCAGCCTGCTCAGGACACCATCTACTAAGCCCCCTACTGACGACACTATTCTCTTAGTCGCAGAGCCAGCGTGAGTGATGTCAGACAAATTAATGTAAGACTTCCCCAAAGCCTTTGAAGAGGGACTGTCGTCTTGTCTCGACGCATCACAGCCCATGTGTTCTTCATTGACTAAACTGGAAAAGTAACTTTGTCGACTTACTGATTCCTTAATTAACTTAAAATCTGACAAATTGACCAAAATGACCAACATTGTGGATGAAATCCTGTATCAGCTTCAGAAGCAAAAATTTTCCCAGAAAAAAATAACCTAAAACGATTTTATAGTCACGGAGAAAAAGCTCACTTTTCATTTAGAATACAAACTGAACTTTTCCGTGCTGAAAGCACAAATTCTTTAAAAATTAGCAAATTATGCTAACCAGGGGCGGACCAAATGATTCGTAAGGTGTTTTTTTTGCGCGGAGTCCAGGGAGCTGCATAGATCCTGGGTTAAGGTGTAGTGGCCTTGTGGTGGCCCAGGAGGCGAAGCCCCCGAACATTTGTGCAATTTAGTGATTATTAAAGCAAAAAATGAGCCATGTTCTGACATTTTACTCATGCATAAGGGCAAGGGGGGTGTCCGGACACCCTGGAAACCCCCCTCGGATCCGCCCCTGTGATACCTGTGCAGAGTGGGCGAGTGTCCTGCTCTTTCCGGACCTGTCCAGTGTTGAACTGCGCCCCTGATGTCCACTACAGACCGCCAGGCCACCACTGCCCCAAGTGTAAAGGTGATCTTCTGTCTGTCCCTACGTTTATTATGTTATTTTCACATATTTGTGCTTTAACAGATTCCTTCTTACGCGCGCGCGCGTGCGTGTGTGTGTGTGTGAGGGGGGGGGGGGGGCTATGTATGCGTGTGCGTGTGTGTGTGTGTGTGTGTGTGTGTGTGTGTGTGTGTGTGTGTGTGTGTGTGTGTGTGTGTGTGTGTGTCTGTCTGTGTCTGTCTGCATGCTTGCGTCACCCAATCCGCACACATGGGTGCATGTTTCT
>JAGGCT020002260.1:20000-40000 GCA_017654935.2 Phymorhynchus buccinoides
TTTCTTGTACACGTACACAGCTAATTAGGTTTTGTTGTTGTCGTACCCTGGCTTAAAGACTCCAGGGATCATCCCAACAGCCGAAGCACTTGAACACTATGGTAAAAATGCACCAGCTAGGGATGAGAACATTACGTGTGTGACCGGTTTTTTTTATTACCCTGCCACGTGGGCAGCCACACTCCGACTTCGGAGGAAAACCCTAGGTGTTAGGAACAGAGTCAACTGAATGTTGCTTGACCGATTGTAAGGCACGGAATTACGAAAGGTAGGCTAGATACTAAATAAGTATACTCCTCGCAGTACCTCCAGGATTAGCCCACAGTTTATCGAAGGCTACCGCATCAGAAGAAATTGTCCCTAAGGGCAGATACCACGAGGACGCAAAACTTTATATGTACCTGTCCTTCAGTTGGCTCAACCATTACCAGCCGCAAATCTCGGAGCTGGTAATATTTTCACTGCTGTCTGATGGTCAATTCTTGGCTGGCTGACTGACTATATACGTGTGTACGTATGTTGCCACGATACCGTTTGAAACGGAAGGACCTAGGAAGCTGACGTTTTGCATGCAGGTAGGTAGTTAGGATATCTAGGCCAAGTTCGAAAAGGGAGGTCATTGGTCAAGGTCACTGCATTCGATAATGCTGCCATACAGCTGGTAGTCTAGCGTTCCAACGCTCTAGTTTCCGTTTGAAACGGAAGGACCTAGGAAGCTGAAATTTTGCATGCGGGTAGGTAGTTGGATATCTAGGCCAAGTTCGAAAAGGAAGGTAATCGATCAAGGTCACTGCAGTCAAAAATGCTGCCACTCGGCTGGTGGTCTAGCGTGCCAGCGCTCTAGTTTCTACACTGAATAAAGTTAGTCACTCCTGGATATGCGCAGAGCTTACTCTAAGCTTGAAAGAAGTGTCTTTACAAACTCGAGTAAAAGATTTTCTGAAAATCTACTACTTTTTGAAAAAAAGCTCTTGATATTAAAATAACATTAAATTTTTTGTTGTTAAATTATCCCCCTTTTGTACCTGAATCGTGTCTGTTTCTCTGATAAGTTACAGAGAGAGAGAGAGAGAGAGAGAGAGAGAGACATTGGACACTGGACAACTTTATTTCACAAGGATAAAGATTTTAGGCGATGCCTATTCTTACAATCTGTCCTTTGCATGCGGGTAGGTAGTTAGGATATCTAGGCCAAGTTCGAAAAGGAAGGTCATTGGTCAAGGTCACTGCAGTCGAAAAAGAGAGAGAGAGAGAGAGAGAGAGAGAGAGAGAGAGAGAGAGAGAGAGAGAGAGAGAGAGTATCAAACGACCAACAGACAGAAAATATGCCTAAATGGGCGAGAGGAGAGATAGGTGTCTTGTGAATGAAAGAAGGGATACTAGATTTTATTGTGGAGTACTTAGGTTAGATTCTAGGACACTTTCCCCCGGGACTTTTTCCCCTTGGACTTTATCCCTCGGAATTCTTCCTCCCGGACTTTTCCCCCCCGTATCTCTTTCCCCCTAGGACACTTTCCCCCCGGTACTCTTTCCCCCCGGACATTTTCCTCCCTAGGACTTTTTCCCCTGGGACACTTTCCCCCCATAGCATCATTGATTGGTGTATTACGAGAGCTAGCACACAACAGATGAGTGAGAGAGACTGAGAGAGAGAGAGAGAGAGAGAGAGAGAGAGAGAGAGAGAGAGAGAGAGAGAGAGAGAGAGAGATATTAAAAATCAATGTTCGCTTTCATATTGTTCAATCATAGATATACTTTTCATTAGTACCGGGGGGAAAGTGTCCTGGGGGGAAAGAGTTCCAAGGGGGAAATTGTCCGGGGGGAAATAGCACCGGGGGGAAAGAGTCCTAGGGGGAAAGAGTTCCAGGGGGAAGAATTCTGGGGGAAAAAATCCAGGGGGATAGTGTCCGGTTACCCTTAGGTTAATATATTATGTGTCCAATCGTGTTGTTGTTGGTGTTTGTTTTTCTTCCATTTTTTTTCCGTCCGTCAGTACGCTTGTCTGTCTGAATGTCTTCCTTCCTTCCTTGACTTTTTTCCCCTGTGTCCCAGACGATGCTGTCTGCACAGTATCGGTCAGCTCCCACCACGTGACCTACGACACGCGCGCCTTTCACGCGCACGGCACGTGCCGGTACCACCTGACGCGGGACTGCCCGCGCGGCCGCGCGTTCTCGGTCAAGGTCCGCAACAGTCCCCAGAGCCGGGAGGCCTTCTGGACAGAGCTGGTGACCATAGGCCTGGGCAACGCTACCGTCGTCCACCTGTACAGGAGCCTGCTGGTCCGGGTGAACGGGCGACCCGTGGAGTTGCCGCACGTCAAGGGTTCGCAGTTTGCCCTCAGGAAAGTCGGGCAGAAGATCGTCGTGGATGCTTATGAGGAGAGCGGGGTCAAGGTGGTTTGGGACGGATCTACTCTTTTACAGGTATATTGTTTTTGCAGCAACAACAACAAAATGCTTAGGCCCTATGCTAGAAACAATTCTAACAACTTTTAACGAACAGTTTTAATTCAACAGTTAAAAAAAGAACATGTTAGATTACAGGGCCGGACCTAAGTTTATAAGGGGTGGGGGCTAATTCATCGAAGGTGCGAAGCACCAAGACCCCTAGGGGGGTCCGGGGGCATGCTTCCCCGGAAAATTATTAAATCCGAGAAGAAAAATAGTGCAATCTGGGCATGAAATAAAGGACTAATGCCATTACTGTTCATACCCCTATTGAAACATGTTTTGAACCATTAAGTACCCATCAACTGGTGGTGCTGATGAGTGCTAGGTATAGCCCACGAGGAAATTTAGCTGCCGCTCGGCGACATGAATTGTTTTTTTTAAGAAAAAGGGTGGGGGCTGCAGCCCCCTAAGCCCCCCCCCCCCCCCCCTCCCGTAGGTCCGGCTCTGTATAAATAGGTTTCTCGAAGGGAGAAGATGCAAAGTTTCAGGTCTTACAGGCCTACCTTTTCGTCAGGCAATAACAATCCATGTCCACTACAATGTTTGTTTGACGAGAGGTGTAAGATCCGAACTACTCTCTCTCTCTCGAGTTCTACTCCTTCTTCGAAAACCTTTCTATTTTTCTCTAATATAAACTAGGCGCACAAGAAACAGGAATCACCAATAAGTTACCGGCAAGTATAAATTGACTACATCATGTTCATTTACCATGTCCCATTATTATGATATAACGATCGGGAGGACGTAAAACATTAATCTTCATTTACTTTGTAAGCTTGATCATTGATACGTCGCCCTTTACGGAGGGATTCGGTATCAAATCTGATGTTTGTACGACGGCGAAGAGTCGTCATAGGTCGACCTGGTATTGCAGTACCTCCAGGATCGTCCCACTTAAACCTCCTATATTGAAGACTACCACACCAGAAGAACTTGTCCCTATTGGCCACTGCAACGACCACCTTTTGCAAGAGTGAATGCCCTTGGTGGGTGGGGGAAGATACTTGAGTACTGTCCAAACAAGAGCATAACTCTGGCCAATAACCCTATTTGAGGCAACTGAATAGCTGCCTTTTGCAAGAGTGAATGCCCTTTTGGATACTGACCAACAAGGGCTTAACTCTTGCCGTCAAGGGTGTTAATAACCGTAGTTGCAGTGGCCAATACGGGCAAAAGCTATGACAACGTAAAACTTTCCTTATACATTTCACTCTCTCCTCTCCAAGCCTCACTATTTCAACCTTTGTTTAACCCAACTTCCATCGAGGCATACCAGTTTGTTTTGTGTTGTGTGTTGTTTAAGTGTGTAACATATTCAAGATTAGAAAGCTCGATTCACGTTACAAACGTGGCGGTACCATAGCCGATGAGGTTTAACCGAGGCTACACCTATATGTATTGTTAAAAAATCGGGACTTTACTGGAGTTGCATTGCCTCCAGGATTGATCACACCATCTTTGTATCTACAAATGTCCCATATGTGTCTGTTCCAGCCCGAGAGGACGTAAAACACCATTTTTCATTCGATTAGAAAGCTGTAGTGCCATTCTTGAATAAAATGTTGATTTGTGTGTACGTAATTCTCTCCACCACTGTTGTTGTGTACGGACGTTGTGGGTGATGGTCATATAGGTAGGTAGGTAGGTGGATATAGGGCTAGTTATAGGCCTCACGGCCCTTTTACGCCCCTTCTCAGTGAACTTGTCTTTTGACATCCTTTTTTTTTAGGATGAAGTTAGGTCTCTCTCCCTTTGGCTGTTGCCCATGCTTTGCTAGGCGATGGGTGGCAAAAATAATTTGGGTGGAGGGAGCTAATTAACGGAGAGTTCCTTTCCCTTATTCATTTCATTCTCTCCTCTCCTAGCCTTACTATTTCAATCTTTGTTTAACCCAACTTCTATCGAGGCATACCAGTTTGTTCTGTGTTGTGTGTTGTTTCTGTGTGACGTTTTCCTTATACCCACTTTGTACTTTTTCTGTTCTCTCTCTCCTTTGTTTAGATTCTTTCTTCTTCTTCTTCATTCAATCGCTCAGACAGGAACCCCAGTGGCCCGGACGAAGGCTGCCGTCAGTCCGCCGAAGATCCTCCAAAGAGCCGAAGACTATTCCTGTCACAATGAACGCTGATGCGTCATGCCGCCGTTACGCGCCCAACTGTTTCTAATCAGGCCCAGCATGTCGGGCTTTAAAAAATAATAACCCTTTCTTTTTCTCTCTCAGATAACAGTGAGCAAAGCTCACCGCAACAATTTGTGCGGGCTGTGCGGGAACTTCAACGGGGATCCGGCGGACGATTTCCAGGACAAGGGAGGCAACCCGCTGGAGGCCGCAGACGACCTCCTGCGCGCGTGGCACGTGCGCGGCCAGTGCCAGACGGCCAGGGGTCCCGTGTCCCCGGAAGACCTAGTGGCCCTGTGCCCCCCGGGCAGTTCGGGGTCCTCCAAGGCGCAGGGTTACTGCGGGGTGTTCTTTGGGCGGGAGTTCAAAGCCTGCGCCTCCAGGATTGACATTTTGCCTTATGTCAGGTCAGGAGTAGGAGATACTATGTGGTGTCAAGTCAAAGTCAGAGTCAAAATGGCTTTATCCCAACAAAGGAAACTACATTGTGGTCTCATGATACAACCAGGGCAACAGAAAACAAAATATCCACGCATTTGAACAAAACAAAAGGAACAGAAAACAAAAATCAAGGCTAGGGGAAGACGGGGTAAAAAGCGCATGGGCGGGTAAGAAGTACACAAGGAAATAATCAAAGCAAAGTTAACCCTTTCGCCGTCAGCCATTTTTTGGCAGCCAAAAAATACCATTAAACTTACCTGGGTAGAGAAAAACAAATATTTGCAATATTGGTAATTCATCTGTGACATGTATAACGTTAGGCCTATCCTTACCTCCTAAAATTAAGAAAATAGGGTATTCAGATAACAGGCCCTGATTTGATGCTTTTTAGTGACAGTGACCATTGTGGTGCTAAAATGCGACATTGGTGGTGAAAGGGTTAATCTTTTCAATAAACAAAAGCATTCTTCATACTCAGCGAGTGGCCTGCCCCCCTCCTTTCCCATTCCCTTCTCACCCCCAACCATTCTTCCCTATCCCTTTCAATCCGCCCCCTCCCACATAGGCCTATGTGCGTGTGTGTGTGTGTGCGCGTGTGTGTGTGCGTGTGCGTGCGTGTGTGTGTGTGTGTGTGTGTGTGTGTGTGCGTGGTGTGTGTGTGTGTGTGTGTGTGTGCCGTGCGCGCGCGCGCGCGTGTGTATGTGTGTGTGTGTTAATTCAAAAACGTTTACATCTCCAATCTCTATTATGAAGCTAGGTAAAAAATAAATAAAAAATTATTTTCGCCACTTTCGTAAGATCTGTTTGCTCCACACGTGTTTCTTCAACATAAACAGCAGGGGCATACTCAATGATTCGTAAGGGGAGGGGGGGGGGGGGGTGTCCGTGGGGAGCTGCATAGGTCCTGGGTTAAGGTGTAGTGGCCTTGTACGTGGGGGCCCAGGGGGCCAAGCCCCCCATTTTGCAAATTATGCAAGCAAAATCTTTTATTCATTTTCTTACTTTTTACCCTTGTATAACCCTGGTACATGCTTGGGGCAAAGGGAGGGGGGTTCCGGAAACCCTGGAAACACCCCCCAGATCCGCCACTGTAACAGGTGTTTTATTTATCACTTTAAAGTGCATGGTGTTTATCTTTTTGTGTTAGCTACATTGGCATATATTATTGTACAACATATAGTTCATATTTAATTAAAACACTTCTGTTTTAATATTCATTTATTCAATGGCAATAAATACTCATGTATGAATGAATGAAAGTTCGGTTTTATGCCCACTCGGCTTCAAAACAGCACATATGGGACGAACCATCAACCAACCATCACTCAAAGCTCTGAGCAGATCCTGGAGGTACTGCAATACCATGTCTGATCTGTCTCACGTATGATGAAATTCTGCTTAACGTCCTCCAGTCTGGAACAGACACATTCTGGGACATTAGTAGATATAAAGATGGTGGGAACGATCCTGGAGGCAATGCCCGGAGACAGTGCAACACCAGGAAACTGAGTCCCGAAGTGTTAACAATACAGCTGTTTTATCATGTGTGGTGAACAGGTGGTGTCTCTATGACGCCTGTCTGTGCCCAGAAGAAGGGTCGTGTCACAGGCGTTCCATACGTAGCCTGGCTCGTCGCTGCAAGAGAGCGGGCCTCCCCGCGCGTTGGTGGCGCGTGGCACGCTGACGTCATCGGTGAGGTAAAGCTGTGATGTCAGAATTCAGTGAGGTAAAGCAGTGACGTCATATATCAGTGAGGTAAAGCTGTGACGTCAGATATCAGTGAGGTAAAGCTGTGACGTCAGATATCAGTGAGGTAAAGCTGTGATGTTAGATATCACTGAGGTAAAGCTGTGATGTCAAATATCACCGAGGTAAAGCCGTGACGTCAGATATCAAGTGAGGTAAAGCTCTGACGTCAGATATTAGTGAGGAAAAGCTGTGACGTCAGATATCAGTGAGGTAAAGCTGTGATGTCAGATATTAGTGAGGTAAGTAAAGCTGTGATGTCAAATATCACCGAGGTAAAGCCGTGACGTCAGATATTAAGTGAGGTAAAGCTCTGACGTCAGATATTAGTGAGGTAAAGCTGTGACGTCAGATATCAGTGAGGTAAAGCTGTGACGTCAGATATCAGTGAGGTAAAGCTGTGACGTCAGATATCAGTGAGGTAAAGCTGTGACGTCAGATATCATCAGTGAGGTAAAGCTGTGATGTCATATATCAGTGAGATAAAGCTGTGATGTCGGATATCAGTGAGGTAAAGGTGTCAGAATTCAGTGAGGTAAAGCAGTGACGTCAGATATCAGTGAGGTAAAGCTGTGACGTCAGATATCACTGAGGTAACGCTGTGATGTCGGATGAGGTCTTGATGATGCTATTAATGACATGATAAGAAGCTAACTTAACACGGGTTTTTTTCTTAAATTTTTTTCAGACTGATATTCGCGTGAGTTTAATTAACATGGGCTTGTAAAAGATGTATTTATCTGCCGCGTTCTTTTGTTTAATTAACAATATTTGCTTTCTTTGTAAGGAAAGAGGATATAATTGCGATATGAACGATGTTCTTTGCATTTATTTTAATTAAAATTGATATGAACAAAATCTTGTTATTTCCTTTCACTTATTTATAATGTTCCGCAAAAAGAGTTTGTCTCTTGTATTGTTGATGATTAATAGGCAGCATTTGAACTCTATTTTGTATGTCAGTTTTGATTAACATCTATTCAACTCACAGCACCTCACAGGAAGGGAAAATAACTATGGAACTTAACGGCCATTAACAAATTAACTCAAGCAGGATCCTCCTGTAAGCCTACTGTTCGGGAACAAACTAAAAACTTTTTTTTGTTTTTTTTGTTTTTGTTTTGTTTGCTGTCCCATCTTCTGGGCTGTACAGTGGCGTTGCTCCCACGCCGCTCGTTCCGAATCCCAATTCGCAGCTACACCCGGGTTTGTTCAAGTCGCAGAAACCGAGACCAGCAGTCCAAGGGGAAAGACGTTATGTTAGGCCGTCAGGAGGCAACCATCAACCGAGGAGACACTGCACTTCTGCTGAGTCACTTCGGTGGAGTTCAGTGGAGCCTGTTCAGGACACCACCTACTAAGCCCCCTACTGACGACACTATTCTCTTAGTCGCGGAGCCAGCGTGAGTGAGGTCCTCCTCCGAGGGCGCCACCACGACCGTCCACCGACAGCTCCCCAGAACACACTGATCCCAATGACTTTGACCCGAACGCACCAAGGCATAGACTGGATTGGAAACCGAAACTGAGGTCACCATGAGAGCAGGCATGCAAAGCCACAGAATTTGAGACATCCTTTTTTTAATTTATGATTGATGGAAAATGAGGCCGATGATTGTTGATGATGATGAGGCTATGGAGTTCCGTATCGGTCTGAGACTGCATGGCAGGGCTGTATTCTACGCTTCCTTTCATAATGATATCCCGGCGTTAACCAGGCCCATGAACTACAGACACCTGCAGTGTTGGTCTTGCAATTAGAGCAACACTCTCAGAATCGCATCCGTTAAGCGGATGAAACTCGACTGTGTGGTTTCAGTCTTCCCATTGAGCCCATAGCCACTCACTCTGGGTAGGAGTCGGTCCAGGACCGAAAAAAACCTCGCCTCTGATGGGATTCGAACCCCAGATCTCCCAGCCACTAGTCCGCGACCTAACCACTACACCACGGGAACAAACTAAAAACTTATTTGACTGAATTTTTGTTTTATGTTTTCCATTTATTGATGAACGTATTGACTCCTTTTTCTTTCAGAATTTAGAGAGAGTCAATAACAATCACAATAATTTTATTCCCGAAAAGGCATCGTCCCATTAGGAAGGGTGCATGTCAACATGTAAAAGATCACATTATCAGTGAATCAATTATTTAGCAACAACATAATACTTATGACATAGAAACACAGTGGAACCTCCCTATTAAGACCTTCCCTATTAAGACTCCCTCCCGCTTAAGACCTACTTCTCAGAGACATTGCCCTTCTTTGTAAGTATTAAAATTACCTCCCTATTACAACTCCCTACCACTTAAGACCTAATTTTGGATTATTTTAAAAAGGTTTTAGTAGGGAGATTCCACTATGCTTCAAATTGTAAAGGCCTTGTTTAATAAATATATGGACAGTTTATGAATAGTGTTCTCAATTTCTACTAGACGTCAATAGACAAAGCTTAAATAAGATTTCTGTAAAATGTAGGTGCAATCAGTTCTTTTCTCAACTCATTGAAAAATGGGCAAGAAAGGAGAGAGAGAGAGAAGGAGGGAGAGAGAGAGAGAGAGAGAGAGAGAGAGAGAGAGAGAGAGAGAGAGAGAGAGAGAGAGAGAGAGCAATTGAACAATATTAAACAATATTTTAATTCTTCAGGCCTCCAGCCCCTAGAATAAGGTCAAGGAATAAAAGAACTAAAGAGAAATATGCACACAATAATAATCATCTGAGGTAATCTATAAAATAATAATTCAAGAACATTATGTCTGATTTTCATGGCATTAAACAAAAACTATATACTAAGTCTGCGAATGTTCCAAACAGAGACATTTTTAACACATTTATGTATGACATGTCACCAAGATGAAGATTTTTTTGCCTTATACACATTGTAAAGCACGCACAGAGAGAGACACAGACACAGACACACACAGAGAGAGAGAGAGAGAGAGAGAGAGAGAGAGAGAGAGAGAGAGATGATGCTAGAATAGTGGAAATCGTGTTACATGGTTAATATGTTTCTTTTTGTTCTTGTTTCAAAAAGAGAGAGAGAATCCCTCTTCCATGGAGAGAGAGAGAGAGAGAGAGAGAGAGAGAGAGAGAGAGAGAGAGAGAGAGAGAGAGAGAGAGAGAGATGCTAGAATAGTGGAAATCGTGTTACATGGTTAATATGTTTCTTGTTCTTGTTTCAGATGGTTCATCTGTTCAACCAAAGAAAGGAGCAAGTTAAACGTCGGTTCTTCAAAGATCTCGGGTCCTTGAAAACTATAGCAGTTTCTGTCCTGAAAATGATGCAAAGGGGGAACTGTTTTGGTCTTTCAAGGACGATGAAGTTTTTATGCGCCTCTGCACTGTTTAATGGCTGCTGAAGTATAAATGTAACATGAGAGAGACAGAGAGAGAGAGAGAGAGAGAGAGAGAGAGAGAGAGAGAGAGAGAGAGAGAGAGAGAGAGAGAGAGAGAGAGAGAGAGAGAGAGAGAGAGAGAGAGAGAGAGAGAGAGAGAGAGAGAGAGAGAGTTGCTACTGAAAGAGAGAGAGAGAGATGCTACTAGAAAAGATGACACTGAAAGAGAGAGAGAGAGAGAGAGAGAGAGAGAGAGAGAGAGAGAGTGTTTTCTCATTTAGAAAAATAATGACGCTGTTGTTTTTAATTTTTTGGGTGTAATGTTTTGATGACTATTATTATATGATTTTGTGTGATTTCTTCAAGAATGTACATAACATTGAATGAAAACTAGTAAACTGTCATTTACATTCAACGTCGTGCATGCAATTCAGAAATCACAATTAAAAATAACACTTAGGTCCCTCCGTTCAAACGTTATCGTGCCAGGTCCTCGGCAGCATTTTCGGCTCCAGTGACCTTGACCTTTGACCTTCATTTACGAACTTGGCCTAGATATCCTTAGTACCTATCCGCATGCAAAATTTGATCCTCTCTCTGTCTCCCCTTTTCGCCCTCGCACAACAACAACAGTGCTAATACAGTCAAAGACTGTACAGGGGAAGATAAACATCCGGTCTCTTTTCCCTATATGAGTAGTGAGGACAGAAACACTGGTTATGTCCCTTTGAAACGTGACACATTTTACACATCAATAGGCCAGTTGAATTCTCGTTCAAGTTCCAGTCCGAGTTTTTGGATAGCCTCCACTGTGAATAGTGTACACGTCCGCACTAACGATAACTCTATCAGCCCGGTTCGCCGAGCTTTTAAGTAACCCATCTTAACCCTTTTAGAATATCTTTGATACAGTTTGTCACTAAGTCACGCAAAATTTGCTCAAATCAATACAATGCTTCCAGTATTGCATCTTTATTCTTTAGTATGTGGTACGGGGAAGGTCTAGTAATAAATATAATCCATCATTACGATAAGAGAAGATATTTCTTTCATCGGAAAGAAACTTGTGTTCAGTTCCATCCATGACTGAATTGTCTTCTTTATCGAGAGAGAAAATGACCAGTAGGCCTGGTGTTTCTGAATGCAGTGTTCCTGTGTCTTCTCTATCATTCCATTGGCATTTTGTTCCACTGCTCTCATCCCTCTGCCCTACTGGACATCACCACTCCATCAGGACAGGGGCGGATCAGTTAGTCATGGAAGAGGGATTCCAAGTGCTGGGCTAGGGGTGGGGGGTGGGGGTGGTATGGTCTGACAATGCTGGGCCATGGGGTGTGGGGGTCTGACATTAAATTTGATTTTTTTTAAAAATGCAACGAAGACCTCTCCTGGGGAAAAGAAGCTAAAATTATGGGACATATTTACTTCTCTCTCTTTTCCTTTCTTTTCTTTTCTTTTTTTTGAGGTAAGGTGGGGGGGTGGGACGGGGTCCGGAACCCATGTAACCCCCCCCCCCCCCTCGACCCGCCTCAGAGAGGAGTCAAACAACGAATGCGCTTTTCGATGATGGCAGTTCTCCATTTTCCCCCTAGCGGTTTGCCATTTACCCCCCTTATTGATTAACATGGCAATTCATTGTGCATATCTTTACTTTATCTTTTTCTGATATTTAATGCGTCCACGTAATGTTAACCAATAAGCTGCTCTCTTTCTTTCAACCATTCCCCTTTTCTGAGCTATTCAGCCAGGCAGGACCTAATCTTAAATACTCCCCACCCCCTCTCCACCAACCCCGGAAAAAAAAGAATTGTAAAAAAATGTATATAGACTGACGTTTGAAGGCCAGAAACAGTCTCCCGTGTGCGGCAAAAAATGGTCTCTTTTTACACGCTTCAAGTCTGTAAATAAAATATGCATTTGGGGATCATTGCGCTCACGTGCGGAAAAAAATGGTCTCTTTTTACACGCTTCAAGTCTGTAGATATAATATGCCTTTGGGGATCATTGTGCCCACGTGCGGAAAAAAATGGTCTCTTTTTACACGCTTCAAGTCTGTAAATAAAATATGCATTTGGGGATCATTGTGCTCACGTGCGGAAAAAAATGATCTCTTTTTACACGCTTCAAGTCTGTAAATATAATATGCCTTTGGGGATCATTGGCTTTTTACTTTCGTTTTTATTATTATTATTTTTGCTAATCTACGCCTCATTATTTGCAGATTGTATGCTTGAGTTGAGTTTAAAACCATTGGTGGACGCGTGTTGAGTTATGATACTGAGTATTGGTTTGCTTTGAATACTCATGTATGCTCATAGGTGTGTGTGTGTGTGTGTGTGTGTTTGTAATGCGTTAATATGTACTACAGTGGAACCTCCCTTATAAGACCGCCCATTATAAAACTCCCTCCTACATAAGACCTACTTCTCTGAGACATTGCCCTTCTTTGTAAGTATTAAAATTACCTCCCTTGTAAGACCCCTCCCTTGTAAGACCCCTCCCTTGTAAGACCCCTCCCTTTTAAGACCTCATTTTGGATGATTGTTGATGGTCTTATAAGGGAGGTTCCACTGTATGACCATACGGGGAAAATGAAAGCTCATAGAAATAACGTGGCAGAAACAAAACTTGGTGTACACAATAAATGCTTCGTGTCAAGTTTGTTAATGTTTCTTGGCTCATTTTGAAAATGTGACAGTCTAAATGACATTATGTATGCCTTTACGATTTTCTGAGAATCATGCTTCACACATGACGAATCGCATCGCATTGGGATCGAATCGTAGTAGGGTAAGACGGGGTAAAAAAGCCCATGGGCGGGTAGGAAGCCCACGCCAATTATCTCACGAAATAAAGCACATTCCAGTCACATTTTGCCCATGAGACGAGTGTCAATGCTTAGCATTCGTCTCATGGGCACATTGGACTGAAATTGGCTTTATTTCATGAGATAATTGGCATGGGCTTCTTACCCGCCCATGCGCTTTTTACCCCGTCTTCCCCTAGTGTAGCGGCCCCTTTTACTGTGTTTGGGTTCATTTTAACCCTTTCATCGCCACTGTCGCCTCTTGGCACCACAATGATTTAATACCCATGTCACTGAAAGGCATCAAATGAGGGTCTGTTATCCAGTGACCTTGTGTTCTTAATTTTGGGAGGTAAGGATAGGCCCTATTTTATGCATGTCACAGGGGATTCCACAATATTGCAGACAGAATCTTTTCTCTACCCAGGTAAGGTTAATGAACATTTTTAGCTGAAAAATGTCTGGCGTTGAAAGGGTTTTTAAACAAAGTTTATTGACATAGCACATTGCATATACACAAATTATTTCATGAGCACAACAAGCTATTGGCCACTGCAACGACCACCTTTTGCAAGAGGGAATTCCCTTGGTAGATGCTTGGGTACTGACCAAACAAGCGAATAACTCTCGCCAATAACCCTATTTGAGGGCACTGAATGGCTGCCTTTTACAAGAGTTAATACCCTTTTGGATACTGACCAACAAGGGCTTAACTATCGCTGTCAAGGGCGTTACTAACCCTAGTTGCAGTGGCCTACATGCTTATAAGCGCATTCAAAATCATTTCAGTTGCAAACATAAGGCTGTGTCGTGAATTTACTTGAATTCTGAGAATATAAGAATATAAATTACACTCAAATAATAATAATTAGAAAAAAACCCTTACTAAACGACAATACAACATGCAGTCATTTATAAATTGAAAACAATATAAGAAAACAATATGGATGAAAAGGGAAAAAAGAAGAAGAAGAAAAAGAAGAATGGGAGCGGGCTTATAAAATGTAGCCTATTATGTACACTATAAACCAACAATCAAGGAGGCTTCTTCTTCTTCTTCTTCGTTCGCTCAGACAGATTCCTGTCATATGAGCGTAGATGCGTCATGCTGCCGTTATGCGCCTAACTAAGAAATAGTTAGGCCCAGCATGTCCGACTTCGGCTCAAAGAGGCTAATTTTACATCAATGCATCTTAACCTGGCACATGCTATTGAATGACATAGAATTGTAATTTTTTTTTTGGTAGTAGACCGGAGGACGTTAAACGGATTTTCATCTGGAATGCTAAGTATTGTTGATCTCAGTGATCTTGATCTTTGACCTTGGATTCTTGTCTGTCACAATATCACATGAACTGTTGCACAGAATCACTTAAAACTTTGTACAGTGCCATATTAAGCTGATGTGTCCAGTAACGAAATTGTATCTTTTGACCTTTAGTGTGTTTTTGAAAGTTAACAATCTGGCATTTATATCTGGTTTAAATGTTTTATTTTCCAAATCAACATGAACAACAACTATGACATAACTGAAGCAACAACAAGCAGAGCTTATGGCATTTATATCTAGTGTTCTTCTTTTATATATGTTTGACAGAATATTCAAATTGAATTTATTTTCTTCTGTTTTTAGTATGGCATTTATGTGAAAGTATTCAATCCGGCATTTAGATCTAGCTCCAAAAACACAAAGCGAATGAGCCTTGAAGGCTTTGCCTATTGTTAAAGATGTTGAAAAAGATATTAAAATCGAAAATATGTGTGCTTTCAAAGGGGTGTTGGTGAATCATTGAACAACACACACGCGCGCGCACGCACACACGCACGCACGCACGCGCACGCACGCACGCACGCACGCGCACGCACGCACGCACGGACACACACACACACACACACACTTTAAAAGATGGACACGGTCAAACTAACCTCCAAGATATTTTCTCGATGCAAAATTGCGCACAAGCATTTTTTAAACGTAAACTTCTCTCTCCAAAGGTAGTAGACTATAGACTGTTGCAGTACACTACTAGGCTAACACGGGGTTCAATACAGCAACATAATGAAGTACATAAAGAGCCGACTCACACGCGCCATTTAAGTCGTACGACTATCCAACTGTGACGATGTCTGTGAGGCACGATTCAGGAGAAATACTATTGTGTAAACGTATCCGATGAAATCCTACTATTTTCGTTCACTATATTCATGTAGACCCCAACACACGAATTTCATAAAAATGTCTGATATAAAAATAGGCCTACAGGTTGGCCTATATATTTCATCAGATTCGAAATATAAAATATAGTGAACAAAACTAGTATGATTTCATCAGATTCATTTAGACAGTGGTATTTCACGAGAATCATGCCTCGTAAATGTCGCAGTTGGATAGCCGCAGTGCAGGACTGCAGTTGTACGTGTGGATCGGCCCTGAGCCAACTGATTGACACTATAATAGCTTTGGGTCAATGTGAAACTAACACCGTCCATAAGGGTCTCCGACCGATTGGACGCTAACCTCATCACAAAAGAAAAAAAGTGAAACTTTCATTCCCCACCGGGAGTCCGTGGTGAGAGGGTCGACTATACTGACTCTCATCATGTGATGATTCCGAGGCAAAGTGGCAGATTGCTATCGACGTCCTACTGGGTGGCAGCCGGTGGGAAGGGCGACACAGGAACTCCTCCCTCACCAGATGAGAGTTGAGGGACTTGCAAGCTGACACGACGACATACACCGACTTGGATCATCTCTGCTGATTTGACTTTCTCAATGATCCGCCGGCACCCAGCAGTGGGCTTTGGCTGTGCTGTTGCCCAGAGGATGGGAGACGCAGCCTCATCTTCTGGGGTGTTAGACTTCAGCGCTGCGCCACCCTCTGTATGAATGAATAAAAAAATGGTGTTTTACGTCCTCTCGGTCTGGAACAGACACATATGGGACATTTGTAGATACAAAGATGGTGGGAACAATACTGGAGGCAATGCCCGGAGGCAGTGCAACACCAGTAACGTCCCGATTTTTTTAACAATACAGATAGGTGTAGCAGTAATCACGCCTCGGCTAAACCTCATCGGCTATGGTACCGCCACGTATATAAGGCGCCACCCACTGTTGGGAAGGGGACCCCTCTTGAAGGACCACGCCCGCTTGCAGAGATTACTCGACTTCGCCTGTATGTCTCCTGCCAGTCTGCGACGACACCAGCTTCCGATACGGAGCAGGTCACCCGGTGGCCCTGAAGACAGCATTTGGGGGAGAAGACTGCTCAAACTACACCAACGATACAAGACCAGCGGACTACAGGAGCACCTGGATAACCTTCGGCTTGTCTCACAATGCTCAAGTCTCCTACCGCCTAATAGATGCCAACACCAGCATCAATTAGATCAAGAACCTACTGGGATGCTGACTTCAGCATCAGGACAAGATATTCTTCGACTCGGATTCCGTCTGAATGTTCCAGTAACCGGAGGTGCACCCTCGTCTGTAAGGGGTGTGCAACGTAGTGCCGGAATCATCTACGACGTGTAGGCTACGACGTCTGCCACGTCAAGAACTCCTGTCCCATCATCAACAACTCCATCATCATCATCACCACCTCACCCCTCACCGAGAAGACGTCGTCTTCAGGAATATTGCCCTTAAGAGGCTACGCCTAATAGGATGCTAAACTCATCATCGTCTTAGAAAAGGGCCTAGATAGCTTGTTTTAGCCAGCCGTCAAACACTGAGAGAGACTGGTCAGGGTTAAAAGACAACACGATTCGATTGTCATTGAAGCCACGACAACAGTCTTTTCAGTGGGTGTTTTTTCTTTTCCGCTTTCTTTTCCCCCCGATATTCACGAGAGCACAGTCAGTGTGGATAAGTTCTGTCACATGTTGTCGTGTAGTCCGTGCTGGTGACCTGCTTTGCTGTTTGAAGATAGGCCAGTTTGTCCCCTTCTTCTGTTGACATGTGTCGATGTGCTTGTTTGACATACCAAAACATGCTGCCATCATATTCTAACACAATGTCATCTGAATCAAACAGTACCACATCTTCAGCGTTCGACTTGTGGAGAAGGACTTTCCTGGAGGCTATGTTTCTGCGTTGATGTTTTGAGTCGTCTCGGCACAAAAATTATAGTAACAAAGTCAGAATTTGGTTAAATATAGGAGGTGCTCCTTGTAGTCAGAAAAATATGGTATGTAGTACAATCGAACCCCGTCTAGCGGGCACCTCAGCCGGTATCGTGGACACACCATGCAGCTATGGGCCTGGGACACACTAGGAGCTCAAGAATGCACATCAGTGATCATCTCCAGATATGGAACATGACTGGATTTAAAAAAAGCCAGTGATATGCTGAAACATAGGAGCCAGAATGGTCAGCTCATTGACCGTGGGCCCTCGAGAGAAGAAGAAACATTGACAAATGTTGAGCTTTTTGTTTTGTTTCTTCCCCCCTCAGGTCAGTACTTACCTCTTATTCAATCGTATATCCTGTCTTCTCTCTCTTCTCTTTGTCTGTCCCTTATTACATTTCTCTCATCCCCCACTCTCCCCCTTTCTTCCAATCCATCCACCTATCTATCTATCCATTTTTTCTGTCTATCCATACATCTATTTATCAATCTACTTCCCTCCTTTTATCTCTCTCTCCTTCGATCTACGGTCTCCTTTTTAAAATTATTTTGGCTCCCCCCTCTCTCTCTCTCCTTCTGAATCTCTCTTCCCTTTCCTCACCATCTCTTTATCATGTGCTTCATGATTTATGAACGAATTAATAATATTGCTTTAAATAAAAAAAATATTTTGATATGAGAATTTTTTTTAAAATTCGGTTGTTTGTTTTCCCGCTGTTTGTTCACTGTTGGTGTAATTTGGTTTGTATAACATTAGTAATGGGAGAGTGACTGATTCTGGAAGTCTTGACAAAGATTAATAAATCGAAATGTTGAGCTTTTTGTTTTGTTTCTTCCCCCCTCAGATCTATCAGATATGGAACACTCAAGTTTTAATTTGTGTGTTTGACGGTTTAAGGTTTGGGTTAATGTCAGGGATAGGGTTCGGGTCAGTTTAATTTCAGATTGAAAGGTTAAAAGATACCACAACGGGCCTGGGAGACATGAGTACCTTTAGGGCCGACCCCACATAGAAATGTTACAACAAAATGTTGGAATGATCCCGGATAACTGTGAGACGGCCGCGCCCCCTTATCCCGGAAATAATTGACCAAACTATTTATAGAATATGACAGCACAAACAAACAGTACGTGGAACAGATAACGCAAGCTCCGTTTGCCGTTCCCAGTGATAAATATCAGTAGCCTATAAAGCCATAGGTAGATAGCGAGAAGATTTCAATCGAAGTATGCCGTTTAGATTTCGAGGTAGGTTCAACAACGATGAAAGGCATGCACAGACAGCTTTTGGGCCTAAACCCTTTTGTTTTAATCTCTGGGCCAAATGAAAGTGATGTGCCATAGAATCAAAGGGCTTTTGTTTCTCAATGTATCCTAGGAAATTGATTCAATTTTTTTTAGATGGTCGGAATGTTGCGACATGGACATTTGTTTTTTAAATAATATATTGTTTTAATTTTCTTAGATGTTAGAGGCTATTGTCACATTGTGATTAAAGCAGACGACATCGAACAGGGCGTGAAAAAATTGATCCCAACCTTTGCCAATCACTGAACCAGCTTTTTATTTCATTTGGAGCTCCAGACTATTTGAATCTTTTGATACAAGGTTTGATGAATCTTGAACTCTTCTTGATTAGAACCCCTTTGTGTAATATCAGACATCTTGTCTAATCTTCAAAACGATGAAGTTGGAAATGATTAGCCTAATCATTAGGCTAGATCAGCAAATGACTGCTGGAAAGGGGTGACAAATCATTCACTCAAAAAAGTTCAATAAAGTGCAGCAGTTCTGTGAGTCAGTTCTGAATCTGAAACCAATTATGACATAGATATATCGACGGAAGACTTTGGGGAGAGCATGATAATTCAACCGTATGACACCTTGATCAAAGATATATTCAAGTTTGATGATACGATGCCATCGTATCGTCGATGGGACTGCCAAAAAGCTTGACGGCTTATTTAGTCCTACCCCTAGACCCCCTACTACTACTACTACTACTATATGTTTGCCCAACTCATTGTATTGTGTGTTTGATGAAGTGTGTGTTTGTGTGTGTGTGTGATGTAGAGAGAGAGAAAGGGGGAAGAGAGAGTGAGGGAGAGACCATTGGGAAATTGAGGGGGTGGGGGGGGGGGGGCATGGGCAAAGGATGGAGCGTATAGTTTAAAAAAACCAACCCCACACACTTAATGACTTGCTGGTTGAGATGAGAGACGGTTCTTAAAAGCCCTGATCATCTCAGATGTCACTGTTTCTTCCTTGAGGCTGATCGATTCTCTAACAGTTCGCGGGAAGAAGCTGTTCTTATAGACCTGTGTTGCTGAATTTGATGTTGTAACAGCGGTTGTTGTTTCTTGCGAACTGCGAGACGATGCTCGTGATGTAGTCATCTGCCTTTAGCGCTGGGAAATAACCATTGACCATTTGTATGGAAATGTCAGTCGATGGTGTTTTCGTCTCATGAAGTGGTGTTAGTTGCAGGTTTTGGAGCATACGTGTTACACAACCTGGGCTTCTTGAGGAATAATCCTGCTTTATGAAGCGGGCAGAGCAGCACTGGATTCCATGAAGCTTATCAATGTCCTTCTGGTGGTAGGGATCCCATTCAATGGAGGTGTACTCCAGGGCAGACCTGACAAGCGAGGTGTAGACCGCTTTCCTGCATTCCTGGGGGCAGAAGCTCAGATTCCTCTTGAGAAGGCCAAGGCTGGCATTTGCTCTTTTAGTGAGATTACCTTCAAGTTGTACTCCAAGGTAGGGGATGGAGTTAATATTTGCAGAATATGGCTGTCAAGCTGGTAGAAGTGGCACGATGAACTTCGGGTGCTGAGGATAAAGCATTTGGCTGCATTGAACTTCATCCTGCATTCATTGGCCCATGACTCAAGGTTCTCAAGATCTCTCTGCAGGAGCCTGTGATCCTCCTCCGATTTGATTTGCCGATACAGGAGACAGTCGTCTGCA
>JAGGCT020002260.1:45000-50000 GCA_017654935.2 Phymorhynchus buccinoides
GACTTGTTCACTGTTGTATTTCTGATATGAAATTTTAAATATTTGTGCACAGTCACACTTTGAGATAAAAGAATTGAAAATCTGGAGCAACCCTTTCACTGTTTCAGCCTTACGATTGCGGGAATTTGAACTGGTGACTGCTTTATCAATAATTTACATTTAGCTGTTTGCTTTTCATTCTGTCATTATCATCTTTGCCGTTGTGACACATCAGCTACACATCTACATTTGTCATCATGAAATCTAAATTGCATTTACATAAAACGCATTCATCAGAATGATTCATGTCTTAGATAACATATACCATATTTGTCTGACTCTAAGGCGCACCTTTGTATAAGTAAGACGCACTCCCCAAATTTTACTCAAAGTTTTGATTTTGTTATTATTTTCTTTCTATTTTATTGGTCATATTATAAGGTGCAGGGGTTTGAGTCTGGGAAGAAAGTATCACCTTATAGTCTGAAGAATATGGTAAATGTACTTAGACAGTTAGAGTACTTAGAGTAAATACAGGCTATAACTTTGCCTGATGGTACAATGTACTTAGACAGTTAGAGTACTTAGAGTAAATACAGGCTATAACTTTGCCTGATGGTACAATGTACTTAGACAGTTAGAGTACTTAGAGTAAATACAGGCTATAACTTTGCCTGATGGTACAATGTACTTAGACAGTTAGAGTACTTAGAGTAAATACAGGCTATAACTTTGCCTGATGGTACAATGTACTTAGACAGTTAGAGTACTTAGAGTAAATACAGGCTATAACTTTGCCTGATGGTACAATGTACTTAGACAGTTAGAGTACTTAGAGTAAATACAGGCTATAACTTTGCCTGATGGTACAATGTACTTAGACAGTTAGAGTACTTAGAGTAAATACAGGCTATAACTTTGCCTGATGGTACAATGTACTTGGACAGTTAGAGTACTTAGAGTAAATACAGGCTATAACTTTGCCTGCTTTATGTTACTGTATGTATCATTTTGGCAGAATCAGCACACGATACTCTTCACATCATCAGTGTTTATTCTAACTTCTAATGGGTGTGATTTACATTCTCACTTTAATAATAATAATAATAATAATAATAATAACTAATATTTATAGAGAGCCCTTTCTCTCTTGAGCTCAGGGTGCTTCACAAATGATTTAAATGAATAAATAGATAGATCATAAATATATAAATAAACTACTAAAATGCTGACTATCAGAAACATGCACACAGCCACAAAACGTGCATGCGCGCGCACACCCACACACACGTTACACACACAAAAACATGCGCGCATACCCTCACACACAATGCGGGGAACATAGTTTTAAGGCAGGACACAGGACAGGGAAGAAATGAGTGGTATTGCTGGAATGTGTGAGTTTTAAGAGCGGATTTGAAAGATTTAGCAGAACGAAGTTCATAGGGTAGGGAGTTCCAGATAGAAGGGGTACTGAAAGAAAATGAACGTTCACCATACAGGGCTCCCAATCATCCTGCAAAACAAGGTGTACCAGGGACTCCTTCACTTACAATATAGAGGGTCCTAGAGGCGGGATAGAGGGTCCCAGTGACATTGCGAATGCTAATTTTTCTAGTGCATCCCTGGGACCCCTTGCACATTCTTTTAAAGGGTTCTCTAGAATTCTAGTACTTCATAGACCCCCAAATGGGGGTCCCTGGGAGCCCTGCCATATGTCTTTCGGATGAGACAATGAACCGAGGTCCCGTGTGCTCATGCACTTAGCACACGTTAAACCCAGTGGCAACGAAAAAGTTGTCATTTGGTCAATATTTACTCCCCTCCCTTCCTTCCTCATCAGTCACACAAACAGCGCATGCACAAATTTAAAAAAAAAAAAATTGGGTGGCACGCCTCTGGCTGCGACGCGCTCTCCAGGTGTGGGCAACCCAAATTTCACAGAGACGCCTCTGTGACTATGATGCACCTGACCTAACCTAATGTCTTAGTGTTTGTGCGAGGAATAGAAAGGGTAAGTTTGTCAGATGAGGAACGAAGAGACCTGGAGGTTTAGTGCTGTGCAAACTGATTGCAGGCTGGACGGAAGCTGCAGAGAAGGAGAAGTTTGCTGACTGTGTCATCATTGCCACTCCTGACAAATGCCACAAAGTGAGTGGGGAGAAAACTGATTGAATGGATAGTGGCCATGATAATGGCTGGTACCCACGTGTCGTCATATCCGGCCACAAGGAGCGCCATATTATGGGAGACCGCCATCTTAGTCACTAACTTTTTTTGAAAAATGCCAGATCGATGCTGCATTTTTGGCTATTCCAATTCGAAACTTATCTAAACTGTATTTATAACATCTGGATGTTTTCTTTACACATTTAGATAACATTTTCACTTTGTTTACACACAAATAAGGACTAAGATGGCGACACTTCCGTTGGAAGGGTCGAGATGCGCACGCAGGTGGGGGGGAGCCATTGGAATTGTTCGGAAATAATTAAGGGGAGTAATTTCATGGTGTGTAGGGGTTATCTTGCCTAATTCAATCGGTCAAACAGGGGAAGTTACTCTACCATCAGGTAAAAAAATATACACATTGCTAAAAATGTTAACAAAGAATTGCCTCAATTTATCCCTCCAAGAAGAGATAACATAGACAATAAGGCTTACGGGTGCGTACACATGCATGCAGAGATTCCGTGCAGAAACCCGTGCGCAATCCATAAATAAGTAAAAGAAAGAAGGGAAAAGATTTGCGCACGTGTCCGTATTTCCACTAATCCGTAATTTTTTTACCCTACTTTCTTTTACTTATTTACTGAATGCACATGGGATTTTTTTGGGGGGATAGGTAAAGCATTACATTTATTGAACATGCTCACCTTAAATATGAATTCCACACTGTTCAGTTAATACAGGTAATCCAGTATAGTGCACTTCACACAGAAATCAAAAACTTTTTCATTGCTCCACACTCCACTTTTTAGATCACTGTCACTGTCAACCAAGTTGTCGTCCACATTTTCTAGATCAAACACATCAGAATCAGAAACTTCGTCCTCTTCATCGTTGAATGCATTCACAGCACCCTCCTCCTCCTCAGAACCTAATTCATGCAGCAATTCTATCGCTTTATTCACTCGAATGTTGTGGGTGAATCGGTTTCACCTAAGCGCCGCCATGATGAAACTAGTGCGCATGGGATTTCCGCATGAACTGTGTACGAGGCCTTATCTTTTTAAGCCCCTTATAGCCCGATTCCGCCCATGACATCCATTACTTTCTCCTACCAAGCCGTCTAAAACCGCCCCCCCGTACACCCACTTCGTTATGTATTTTAGAGTTAAAATTGCAATATGAAAAAATAAAAAATATCACATAACAAAAAAAACATTGCAAGTTAAACATGTTTCATTTATACACAAACCCTGAACATTTGAAGTCAATCCATCAAGTAGTTATTTTTTAATATTTTTTTAAACAAAGTACCCCAATTCAGGCCCAGTTTACCAACATTAATTTGGTGGTTACAGGGAGTAGAGTCGTCATTTTAATCGGGGTTACAAGTGTTATACTGAAATTTCTCTGCCCCTGTCTTATGCACTGAGACGCGTGTGCCATCTACTAAGATTATCGCCCTTGCCTATCACGAAGTAGTAGTATATAGCCACAGAAAATTATCTGCCACTGACTGGTCAACTCAGTCCTAAAATTATTGCCCTGTCGTGTCCCCAAGAAGTAGCCTAAAGCCTCATTAGAAGCTCAACACTGTTTTAGTTAACAAATTAAACAGATCTTTAAAATTTTTGTAAACAGATCTGAACAAGTGCGGATTCGCAATCGTTTGTGGCAGCGGTCTATTTTTACCACTCCAATCATTACATACACTGAGTCGCCTCCCCTGGTTTTTCAATAATTTTAATCTGTAAACCAGAATGTTATCTCTGCACCATTTCGTAACTTTTTATATCTTTTGGAAAACATTTAAAACTATTTATCCTACTTATACTCATCGAAAGAAGCACCGCATACTCGTCGTGTCTGTTGCAGTGTCTGTATTACGTATGTTTATTATTTTGTACGCTTTAAAATGAAGATTCATGTGCTCTGTTCAGTATACAATTCTGTCCATACCTAAGGACTTTATTAGATACGGTCCTTAAGTTATACTTGTGGCGGTGCCACAGCTGATGAGGTTTAACTGAGGCGTGGTCACCGCTGCAGCTATCTGTATTAATAAAAAAAATCGTGACTTTACTGGTTTCGTACTGCCTTCGGGCATTGCCTCCAGTATTGTTCCCACCATATTTGTATTTACAAATGTCCCATATGTGTCTGATTCAGACCAAGAGGACGTAAAACACCATTTTCGTCGCCATACCTAAGGACTGTAGATATGACAACTGAAATGTTACTTTCTGCCCAAGTATTTTTTTCTCTTTTACAATATGTGCGACAATTTTGGCAATATGTGCGACAATTTTGGACCGACCGACAGACCGACCGACAAAGTGAGTTATAGGTTTGTGGCTTGTGCCACAAACAAAAAACTTGTCGAAGTAAATCACTGTATTGTCATGTGCAGGATCCGGCCATAGCTTTTGCCAAGAAAGGATACCACATCATGCTGGAAAAGCCCATGGCGGTAAGTGCACACGGTGAGAGAGAGAAAAGGGTGAACCAAGGTAACTTTTACCCTATTTTTTGGACCATAAGGCGATACCTTTTTGTTCCCAAACTGAGACCCCTGCGCCTTATAATGTGACTGATAATATAGTAAGAAACTATAATAACAAAATCTGAGTTTTGTGTAAAATTTGGGGGTGCGCCTTATAATAAGGTGTGCCTTATAGTCCGAAAAATACGGTAAATTATCTGTGTAGCAATACTGCTTTCATAGCTTGATTGTTTGGTTGTTTGTTGTCATACCCTGGCTTAAAGACTCCAGGGATCATCCCGACAGCCAAAGCACTTTTACACCAAGGCACAAACGTACCAGCTAGGGATGAGAACATTACGTGTATGAC
>JAGGCT020002261.1:0-2500 GCA_017654935.2 Phymorhynchus buccinoides
GCTTATAATAGCGGATGATGCTGCCATTTGTCACTATTTATCTGTTGGTTTTCTTGTGTCTTCCGCTCTATGTCTGTGTTTGTATTGTCCTGCATTTGTGTGTGTGTGTGTGTGTGTGTGGGGGGGGGGGGGGGGAGGGTTCCCCAATGTTCTTTTTTTTCTTTTATGGTTAGTTTTCTTTGTCCGGTGTTTTTGTTTGTGGCTCAAGCCACAAACCTATAACTCACTTTGTCGGTCGGTCTGTCGGTCCAAAATTGTCGCACTTCAAATCGAGGCTACACTTCAAAATTAATTGAGGCCGCTCTTTAAAATGATGTATTTTAAAAGCGTACAAAATAATAAACATACGTAATACAGACACTACAACAGACACGACGAGTATGCGGTGCTTCTTTTGATGAGTATAAGTAGGATACATAGTTTTAAATGTTTTCCAAAAGATATAAAAAGTTACGAAATGGTGCAGAGATAACATTCTGGTTTACAGATTAAAATTATTGAAAATCCAGGGGAGGTAACTCATGATTGGAGTGGTAAAAATAGACCGCGTGCCACAAACAATTGCGATTTCGCGCTTGTTTTTGTATTTGTTTATTATATAAAACACAATACTAATAAAATAAAAAAATAATATATATATATATATATATATTGTATTGTATTATATATTGTTTTTTAAAAAAAGTCAATAAAAAAAAAAGAAGCCAAATCTCAATAAGCATTCTACTTCTTAAGAGTCTTCAGAAGAAAGGAAGAAGAAGAAGACCCACTGTACCGACGCTGGCTGCAGGTCCTACTCACCAGTGCACGCAGTAGTCCTTGGAAGTGATGCTGAAGCCCACATCGTAGTAGTTGCGGTCGTCGCCCACGCACTGGCAGTCCTCGGGCAGGACGCAAGTGTCGTTCATGCGCGCCATGCCCGGGGGGCACACGCAGCCTGGGCGGCCCATCGTCCGGCAGGACATGTCCATGTAACTCTTCGGGGACTTGCCGCAGGTCAACGGGCAGTTGGTGTGAACGCTGGTCATGTAGAGTTTACCGCCAGGGCAATCCTTGGCTGCAACCCCAGACAAAAGTGTAAGGAACCTTTGTACCAAGTTTCGCTGTGATCGGTTCGGTGGTCTAGGCGCTAGGAACTGGAACTACGGTTTGGGTCACACGTGGACGGGGGGACACGCACACACACACACATACACACACACACACACACACACACACACACACACACACACACACACACACACACACACACACACTCTCTCTCTCTCTCTCTCTCTCTCTCTCTCTCTCTCTCTCTCTCTCTCTCTCTCTCTCTCTCATTCCCTCGACCAAATAACAATCTATTCAAATCTAGTCTCCTCTATTCGGGGGGGAGATTTATGGAACAAACTACCCTCCATTTTAAACCCCCCCATAAAAAAAAAGAACTACTTCAAGAAAAAAAATGAAATTATGTCTCTTTAACAGAACATAATCGATCAGTTTATTCCGTTGATTTGAAATAATGGAAATGTACACTAACTTTATAAAGATAGTGGGACGATCCTTGAGGCACTGCAATACCAGGGAAGTCCTTTTTAAAAAAAAATCAATTGACCTCGTTCCCATGCCAATGTAGGCCTAATCCCGTTCTTATAGAAACCTGGACGACAGAAAATTGTGCGTTGGCTGATCTCCCCATTGAGGGACAGAATGTTGGCTGATCTCCCCATTGAGGGACAGAATGTTGTTGCAGCTTCCCCCGGTGCGTTGGCTGATCTCCCCATTGAGGGACATAATGTTGTTGAAGATTCCCCCGGTGCGTTGGCTGATCTCCCCATTTGAGGGACATAATGTTGTTGAAGATTCCCCCGGTGCGTTGGCTGATCTCCCCATTGAGGGACAGAAAGTTGGCTGATCTCCCCATTGAGGGACAGAAAGTTGTTGAAGATTCCCCCGGTGCGTTGGCTAATCTCCCCATTGAGGGACAGAAAGTTGGCTGATCTCCCCATTGAGGACAGAAAGTTGTTGAAGATTCCCCCGGTGCGTTGGCTGATCTCCCCATTGAGGGACAGATTTGTTGCAGCTTCCCCCGGTGCATTGGCTGATCTCCCCATTGAGGGACAGATTTGTTGCAGCTTCCCCCGGTGCATTGGCTGATCTCCCCATTGAGGGACAGAAACTTGTTGCAGCTTCCCCCGGTGCATTGGCTGATCTCCCCATTGAGGGACAGATTGTTGTTGATGGTGGGACTCAAGATAGGTGAAGCGGTGGATCGCCTCTACTGTCGATGGTGATGACAGGTTGTCTGTCTGCATCCTGGCCCAGCACGTTGGGGGGGGGGGGGGGGGGTTCCAGGCTGATGGTGAGCCCGGAGTCTTCGCAGGATTGTGGAAATCCGTCCATGAGACACTGCAGTTCTTGCTGAGTGTGTGAGGTGACAGCGGCATCGTCGGCAAAGAGCGTGTCTCTGATGAGAGCTTTACCGATCTTGGTTTTGGCTCAGTCTGGCAAGGTTGAA